>ML106089.1:401769-424213 GCA_003697995.1 Taxidea taxus jeffersonii | reverse complement strand
TATATATATATATATATATATATATATATATATATATATACACACACACACATACATACATACATATATATGTCATATATATATGACTCCTCTATGCATTTATGCAGTCTAACCCTCTGTGAGCTCTTTAGGAACACCTCAGAAATCCCTTTGCACACTTATATAATCTCTTTTCAAGCTGTTATAGATCTTTTCAAATTGTCTCAAGGTCCTAAACTACTTTGTCAACCAATGTCCTTAATATCAGACATTCCATATTAGGTCATTGAAAACCTTCAGACCATCTGGAAGTGGTTCCTTAAAGTTTGCTCTTCAGCAAACTTGCAGGTCTCTTCACTCATTCTTCCTTCTGCTCTCTAGGATGAAGACATAATATTTCCCTACTGCAAGCTTTCTTGGCTCTATACTCTCATTCCACTTCTCTACACTTCTTCCTTAACCCACCTACTTCTATTATTTTCTAATTATTTTGGATTTTTCTTTCACAATTTATTTCCCTCAAACCTATGAATATACTTTTTCTCCCTATTTTAAGTTGAAGGCAAAACTCCAAAATACTTATGTAGATATTTCTACTCAGTGAACTTATACAAAGTATATTATCTTTATATCTCTCAATAGGAAACCTTACTGTACAGTAACTTTCACACTCAATTTTAATATCATTTCAGAATAAAGCATATATTAATATTATATATAAAACATATATTAATATTTGACAACATTTAAGTCAAAATAATGGGACAAAGTATTATTTTTTTAATAACGTCTGACTCCTGATCATATAGTTTTGGAGTATAACTTTTGCAAACCATTTTTTATTGAATAGATTCCCTTGAATCTTCAACACTTTTTAAAAAAGATTATTTAGTGATTAATTTATTTGAGAGAGAGAGAGAGAGCACAAGCAAGATGGAGAGAAAGAGGAAGAAGGAGGCTCCCTGCTGAGCAGGGAGCCCACCATGTGGGGTTCAATCCCAGGACCCTGAGATCATGACCTTAGCTGAAAGCAGATGCTTAAGCAACCGAGACACCTAGGCACCAACCACTCCCTTGAATCTTTAAATTAGAAAATTTAAATTTCCAAATCTCAGTCCTAACATTCTGTAAAATTTAGCATTATTTTTATAAGGCTGGTTACACATTCTCCTGAAATTTTACCTTGACTGTCTTTCTAGATCTGTGGATATTTTATCTTCTCTGCCTCTTCCGACTCTCTTCTTTTTCTTTCTTTCTGTAAACAGTCATATTCCACAAGCTCCTGCCTGATCCAAGCTTCTTCTTTCCTCCCCTCCTTTCCTGTGGTGCTTTCAATAAGTCTCACAATTTAGTCTCCCTCAGAGCAAAATTATCAACATATTTATATCTCAGATTGCTTTCTTTTCTGGAATTCTGAGATACAGAGTGAACTCAGTTGGCTGAATCACCTCACACTTAACATGTTCAAGGCACACCTATCACCATCCTCCCTAATCCTAGTCCTCCTCCTGCTACATTTGTCTCAGTTAATGGAAGAACATGATATTCTTCCAAGGCATGGGTCTTCCAGGTCATCTTTGATTTTTCAACATCTTCTAAGAGCTCAGTCTAGCATGTCACTAAGATACTGTGGGTTTTACATGAGAATATTGATGTCGCTTTCCTCAAAAAGCTTAGAAGTTGTTTTTAGTTAAATTATAACATGGATATTTTAGAATAGGATCTAGAAAGTAATTTTAAAAGAATTTTATTTCCAAGATCTTATTAAGACATTAGAGAATTTCAAGAAGACAGGAACAAATGTTGTGTTAGTCTTAGTAGGTGATTCAGCAGTGAAAGGCAGGAGAGCAATGAGACACAACAGTTTCAGCAATCTCCATAGAAAAAGCATTGCACTGTGAATCTCTGTGGCCTCTCTGTGGTGAGGATGGGTGAATTACATTATCAAGGCCCAAAAACACCAGTCATCAATTCATTTTAATAACTCTATTTCTTCTGTTTCTATTTTCATCCAGCCACTTTCTGATTATATTTTGGCTTCTATGTCATTTTACCAAACTCAGTTGAGGCAATTGTTCAGTCTAAATAATAGCTGTATTTTCATCATAAATTGAAACATTGGCTTTTTAGGTTTTATACTGTCATCCTGATGAATGTTGGTACATTTCAGAGGATGGTCAATTTCTTTTTATTTTGCTTTCTTTGAAGATATATATGACCTATGATAATTGTATAGCTCCATGAGTTTCAGACAGTTACAACACCCTTATGAACCAAAATCCTGATCAATAAGCAGAAATGATCAGTACCCTCAAAGCACACTATCCCAAGCTTCTGGAATCTTTTACATCGGTGCTCAGAATAGACTTCACAGAAGCCTCCCTCCTTCACTTCATGGCATTTTCTGAATCAGAGATTAGTCGTAGGACCCCTTTGCTTGCAGACACCCAGTGCTTCTAACCTATCTCATCACTGCCTAACTTCTAAGGTACTTTGAAGTCCTAACCTACTTTTCCTGCTCCAAAGCCTACTACTTCCCTCTCTAAAATAAATAACTTTCCAGACTTAGAGATTCAGCAGGGAAGCAAAGCAACAGGGATTACATCAAGATAAACAGGAGTTGCCACCAGACCAGCGATTCTTGACCAACATTTCACTTTGCAATTATCAGAGACATTTTCAAAAATATACATATCTGGCACAATTTATTCAATTAACTGTTCTCTGTCATATCTGACAACCAACCTGCCAGCAAATTATGTCAGCTCTACTTTCTTTTTTTAAGATTTTTTTTTTTACTTGTCTCAGAGAAAGAGAGAGAGAGAACACATGCAGGGGGAGAGGCAGGCAGAGGGAGAAACAGAGTCCTCGCCGAGCAAGGAGCCCAATGTGGAACTCAACGTGGGACTTGATGTAGGACTCCATCCCCAGGACCCTGGATCATGACCCAAGCTGAAGGCAGATACTCAACTGATTGAGCCAGGCATCCCAGTCAGCTCTACTTTCAAAACATATCTAGAACTCAACCATTCTTCACAGCCTCCGTGACCAACCCCCCAGCAACTATCCTATCTCATGTGGCATATTGTAATAGTCTTCAAATTTGATCCCTTTCCATGTTCCAGTTTTTTAACACAGTAGTCAGAAAGATCTAGTCAAAATGTATGAGTCAAGGCATACCTCTTTCTTTGTTCTAAAAATCCTCCAGTAGTTTTCTACCTCAGAGTAAAATCCAAAGTCCTTAAAGTAGCTTTCTAGTTCCTAAGTCTATACAGTCTGGCACAGTAGCCATCTCTGCATGTTACTACTGAGTACTGCAGGTATGAAATCTAAACTGAGAAGTACTGTAGTTGGAAAGTACACACCAGATCCCAAAGACATTGTACAAAAAAGTTTTTAAATATGTCAATATTTTAAATTTATTATAATTTAAAATCCTAATACTCCTCATATACTGGATTAAATAACACATTGAAATTAATTTTGCATGTTCTATTTTTCACTTTTTAATGTGATTACTAGAAAATTTAAAATTAGCTATATGACTGGGGAGCCTGTGTGCCTCAGTCAATTAAGCATCTCTTGGTTTCAGCTCAGGGTTGTAAGATTACCCCATGTGGGATTCCCTACTCAGCAAAGAGTCTGCCTGAAGCTTTCTCTCCCACACTCTCTTGTGCGCTATCTCTAAATAAACAAATAAATCTTTTAAAAAAACTGCTTATGTGACTCACATTATCTCTATTCAATACTCTAAGAAGTCTATATTATCTTTCTGACTTCTTTTCCTGCTACCCCTTCGATGTGTCTTACCATATCATCTTCCTAGCTCTTCTTTGAGCCCACCAGGCATGCTTCTACTGCAGGGGCTTTGTATTTTCATTTTCTTTCAGTCTGGAAGTTTCTTTCCACTAATATTTCACGAAATCTTCCTCATTTCCTTGAGGCCTTTTTTAAAAAAAATTATCTTTACAATGAAACCATCTGTGACTACTTGGTCTAAAATTGAAATCCATAGAACTTTGTATCTCTTTTCTCTGCTTTATTTTTTCCATGTAGTTCTTATCTTTATGTAACAGAGATTCATCTGATAGAACAAACTGAATACTAGAGAATTTGTTTAAATCTAGCAATCTAGTTTCTGTGGGCCAAAACACACAGCCCAAAGGTTTTGGTAATTTTTCCTCAAAGTTTATACAAATAATAGGGTCTTTAAAACAAGGACAAGTTCTCTCCAGGACCTAGAGCACATGACTCAGCACTTAGGAATCCCCATGAGTGTACCTTTCATGTTCAGGAGGTACGATCATAAATAGCAGAAACCCAGAACTTCATTCCTAAGAAGAACAACTGCAAGAATGTTATGGTCATATTTCTGGCCTAGGAGGGGCCTGGGTTGTTATAAGCAGAGGCATTTACCAGTGGAGACTGAAGCTAAACACCAATCTCTTCTTACCAATGGGCACAATAATTGGTGGATTACTAAGAGTGAAAAGCATTTTCTGAGGGAATGGGTCTATTAAGGTTGTCAGTAATACTAGAGAATGCCACTCAGCAGTTATAACCATCTCTTAAGACCAAAATTATGATCACACAAGGAGATCTGAGAAGCCCATTGTTCTAGGATGCATACTTTATTTTATTTTATTTTTTATTTGAAACAGTGAGAGAACATGAGCAGGGAGAGGGGCAGAGGAAGAGGGAGAGGTAGACTACCCACTGAGTGGGGAGCCTGATGAAGGGCATGAGCCCAGGAACCTGGGATCATGACTTTAACTGAAGGCAGACGCTTAACCCACTGAGCCATCCAGGCACCCCTAGGATGCACATTTTAATGCCTGTAATTTTTTGGCTTTATAGCACATTACAGGCCAATAGTCTGAGAGTCTGGCAGCCTCTTGCATTGTTAGGTCACTGCATGAACCTTTGCATCATAGCAGGCTTACCAAATGTCTCAGAAGGGCAGCAGTGTTGACTGTTTTTCCATTTCTATCCAAGAATGGAAGGAATTTGATCCTTTTAGCTGTAGTGTCCAAGAGTGCTTCATCATATCAGAGAATACACTGTATACTTCCCTTAAAGGAGTTTTATTAGATTCATTGCCCCCCCCCCAAAAAAAAGAGTTTGGAAATACCAGTTATCCCTGGTCATCTTTCAAGTTTCAACATATGCTGAAGCATGATTCCTGTTCACTACATATAACCTCACAAATCATCAGATGTGAGCATGCTACCAGCAGGAAGAATAAAATGGGAGTCTTCAGATCCATGCTGGCTTATTTTAGCATCATTATTCATGATAACACTTATTTAAAAATGAAAAATGCAGAGCAATTGCTAAACCAGGACACAGGGTGACCACATCCAATGACCATTCACTAAAGAATATACACCTATTATGAGGCAAGATGGTGGAGGAGTGGGGGACTCTGTTTCAACTGGTCCCCTGAATTTAGCTAGATTTCTACCAAGCCATTTTGAACACCCATGAAATCAGCCTGAGATGTAAGATTATACATCTGTATCTCTATAGGGGCAGAGGATCATCAGTCGAGAGGTATGAAGGACAAAGTTGTGATTGCAAGGAAAGATGTCACAGGATAAACAGAAGGGGGAGAGGACCACCATAAGCTAGCCACTAGAAAATAATACACCAGTGCAAAAGCATCCTGCACCTGGGGCCAACAATAGCTTGGAGACCAGTAGCAGCATAACGAGAAGAGACTGATAATAGCAGTCAAACAGAACACAGGGGCTTATGCGGTAAATGTTGGGACCAGGCGGCTGCAGGCATGGACCTGAGCACAGTCCCAGGACTGGCCACTGCCATGGCCCAACCCACTGGACCGGGATTGCTTGTGGTTTTGGTGTCTTGGGGGGAGGGGGAGCAGAGACAAGTGGGGACCAGGGCCCACTGCTGAGAGGATCTCTGGGGGCATTCACCATCTGTGGGAGGCTGCAGCTTTCAGCAGCACCTACAGAAGGGGAGACTGTGTGTTCTGGAAGGTTCAGAGAAGAGCAGACTCTGGCTTCCCCTCTGGGGCAGAGGTCTGGGTGTAGACAGTTTGCTCTGACCCTCTGAAAAGGCCTGAAAAACTGCCAGAGAACAAAAAGCTACCAGAGAACAAAAGCCCAAAAATCCAGTATCCATGGAGTCCAGCCCCTTGATAAGGGGGCAGGGCAACTCCACCCAAGCAGGATTGATTGAAAAACAACACAGCAGGCCCCTCCCCTAAGAAGACAAACTGGAAGAATTACAAGAAAACCTAACAATTGTACATATCTATGTCCCCAACATGGGAGCAGCCAACTACATAAGCCAACCGTTAACCAAAATAAAGAGACATATTGATAATAATATGTTAATAATAGGAGACCTCAACACTCCACCCTCAGCAATAGATCAACTAAGCAACTAAATCAACAAAGAAACAAGAGCTTTGACTGACACATTGGGCCAGATGGACTTCATAGATATGTACAGAGCATTTCACCCTAAAACAACAGAATACTCATTCTTCTCAAACACATATGGAACTTTCTCTGGAACAGACCACATACTGGGTCACAAATCAGGTCTCAATCAATAACAAAAGATTAATATTTTTTCCCTGCATATTCTTAGATTGCAATGCTCTGAAAAGTGGAATTCAATCACAAGAAAAAGTTTGGAAGAAACTCAAACACTTGGATGCTAAAGACCCTCCTGCTCAAGAATGTTAGAGTCAACCAGGAAATCAAAGAAGGACCAAACAATTCATAGAAACCCATAAGAAAAACACATCAGTTCAAAACATATAGGATACTACAAAGGTGGTCCTAAGGGGGAAATACATAGGAAAGAATTAAAAAGATCAACAAACCAATGGCCAGACCTAACCAAAAGAAAAGAGAAAGGACCCAAATTAATAAAATTAGGAATGAAAGGGGGAAGATCATGACTACCATCAAGGAAATAAAAACAATTATCAGAAATTATTATCAACAGCTATATGCCAATAAATTAAGCAACATGGAAGAAATGGATGTATTCCTGGAAACCTATAAACTACCAAGACTGAAACAGGAAGGAATTGACAACCTGAATAGACCAATAACCAGTAATGAGATTGAAGCAGTGATCAAACCCCCAAAACTCCCCAAAAACAAGAGTCCAGGACCCAATGGATTCCCTAGGGAATTCTACCAAACATTCAAAGAAGAAATAATACCTATCTTCCTGAAGCTGTTTCAAAAAATAGAAACAGAAGGAAAACTTCCAGACTCATTCTATGAGGCCAGCATCACCTTGATCTCAAAACCAGGCAAAGACCTATCAAAAAGGAGAATTACAGACCAATATCCCTGATGAATATGGATGCCAAAATTCTCAGCAAGATCCTAGCTAATAGGATCAAGTAGCACATTAAAAGGATTATCCATCACAACCAGGTAGGATTTATCCATCACAACCAGGTAGGATTCAAGGGTGGTTCAACATTCACAAATCAATCAGTGTGATAAAACACATAAGTAAGAGAAGAGACAAGAACCATATGGTCCTCTCAATTGCTGCAGAAAATGTGTTTGACAAAATACAGCATTCTTTCCTGATTAAAACTCTTCAAAGTGTAGGGATAGAGGGAACATTCCTCAATTTTATAAGATCCCTCTATGAAAAACCCATGGCAAATATCATTCTCAACAGGGAAAAGCTGAGAGCCTTTCCCTGAAGATCAGGAACACGACAAGAATGTCCACTCTGGCCACTCTTGTTCAACATAGTACTAGAAGTCCTGACAACAGCAATCAGACAACAAAAAGAAATAAAAGGTATTCAAATTGGCAAAGAAGTCAAATTCTCTCTCTCTTCAAAGATGACATGATACCTTATGTGGAAAACCTAAAATACTCCACCCCCAAATTACTAGAACTCATACAGCAATTCAGTAATGTGACAGGATACAAAATCAATGCACAGAAATCTGTTGCTTTCTTATACACTAACAATGTAACTGTAGAAAAATTAGAGAATCAATTCCATTTACAAGAATACCAAAAACCTTAAGACACCTTGGAATAAGCCTAACCAAAGAAGTAAAGGATTTATTATACTCTAGGAACTACAGAATGTTCATGAAAGAAATTGGAGAAGACACAAAAAGATGAAGAAACATTCCACGCTCATGGATCAGAAGAATAAACATCATTAAAAATATCTATGCTGCCCAGAGCAATCTATACTTTCATCGCCATCCTGATCAAAATACCAATGGCATTTTTCAAAGTGCTGGAACTAACAATCCTACAATTTGAATGGAACCAGAAAAGACCCTGCATCATCAAGGAAATATTAAAAAAGAAAAACAAAGCTGGGGCATCACGTTGCCTGATTTCAAGCTATATTACAAAGCTGTGATCACCAAGACACCATGGTACTGGAACAAAAACAGACACATAGACCAATGGAACAGAAGAGAGAGCCCAGATATGGACCCTCAACTCTAAGATCAAATAATCTTTGACAAAGCAGGAAAAAATATCCAATGGAAAAAAGAAGTCTCTTCAATAAATGATGCTGGGAATATTGGACAGCTATATACTGAAGAATGAAACTCAACCATTCTCTTACACCATATACAAAGATAAACTCTAAATGGATGAAAGACCTCAATGTGAGACAGGAATCCATCAAAATCCTAGAGGAGAACATAGGCAGTAACCTCTTCAACATCCGCCACAGCAACTTCTTTCAAGACACGTCACCAGAGACAAGGAAAACAAAAGCGAAAATGACCTTGGGACTTCATCAAGATCAAAAGCTTCTGCACAGCAAAGGAAACAGTCAATCAACAAAACAAAGAGGCAAACCAGGGGCACCTGGGTGGCTCAGTGGGTTAAAGCCTCTGCCTTCTGCTCAGGTCATGATCCCAGGGTCCTGGTATCGAGCCCGCATCAGGCTCTCTGCTCACTGGGGAGCCTGCTTCCCTTCCTCTCTCTCTGCCTACTTGTGATCTCTCTCTGTCAAATAAATAAATAAAATCTTAAAAAAAAATAAAGAGGCAAACCACAGAATGGGAGAAGATATTTGCAAGTGACACTGCAGATAAAGGGCTGATATCTAAGATCTATAAAGAACTTCTCAAACTCAACACCCAAAAAACAAATAAGTCAAAAACTGGACAGAAGACATGAACAGACACTTCTCAAAAGAAGATATACAAATGGCTAACAGACACATGAAAGAATGTTCATTATCATTAGCCATTAGGGAAATTCAAATCAAACCCCCATTGAGATACTGCCTTACAATAGTTAGAATGGCAAAAATTGACAAGGCAAGAAACAACAAATATTGGAGAAGTTGTGGAGAAAGGGGAACACTCTTACACTGTTGGTGGGAATGCAAGCTGGTACAGCCACTTCAGAAAACAGTACAGAGGTTCCTCAAAAAATTAAAAATAGAGCTACCCTATGACCCTGCAATTGCACTACTGGATATTTACCCCAAAGATACAGATGTCGTGGGAAAAAAAGGCCATATAAACCCCAATATTCATAGCAGCAATGTCAACAATAGCCAAACTGTGGAAAGAGCCGAGATGCCCTTCAACAGATGAATGGATAAAGAAGATGTGGTCCATATACATGATAGAATATTACTCAGTGATCAGAAAGGATGAGTACCCAACTTTTGCATCAACATGGCAAAGTTGATGAACTGGAGGAGATATGCTAAGTGAAATATGTGAACCAGAGAAAGTCAACTTTCCTATGGTTTCATTTATTTGTGGAACGTAAGGAACAGCATGGAGGACATTAAGGGGAAAAATTGGGAGCGGGGGAGATGAACCATAAGAGACAATGGACCCCAAGAAACAAACTGAGGGTTTTAGAGAAAAGGGTGTTGGGGGATGGGTTAGTCCAGTGATGGGTATTAAGGAGGGCACGTATTACATGGAGCACTGGATGCAAAATGAATCAGGAAACACTACATCAAAAACTAATGATGTACTGTATGGTGACTAACATAACATAATTAAAAAAAAACAAATTAAATTAAATTAAATTAAGATAAACACATATTACATACACATATTACAACAAAAATGCAACACAAAAATTTTCAAATCTATCTGTATTATAGTCACCAACAAATATAAAGAATTTAAAATCAGATAAAATGAGTCAAATTAGTGGGGTTGCTTGTGACATCCATTGTTTGCACCTGCTCCCTTTAGCCCCTACTGGAGACCAAATCTGGCATAGGTGCTCCAGTACATGTCTGATTTTTGCCATATACAACATGGGCACCATTATCCCTGCTTATTTCCTGTGGTGATTTCTCCATGGCACAGAAGCATTCTATTCATCTCTAGTGTAGTGCACCACATTTTTTTTTTTGAAAGGCAACCCTCAAAACAACAAAAAAATTATACTTTTAAGAGACCAAGATATGTGCGTTGCATATTGCTTTATAGGTTAGGGATGTGCAGAAAGATACAAGTGAGATTAGGAAGAGACAGGATATGACAAAATCAAATACAAAATGCAGGGTGTTGTTAACTCTTTTAAATAAAAAACTGGGAATCGCTAGCCTGGTGAATTACGGGTAGAAGGGGAAGTGACTGGGCAGCTTACTTAAGGTTTCTTAAACTCAGTTTCTACTGTGCTGGAGCATATTTACATGAAGTGTTTGCTGGGAGGAGAAAACAACATAATTCACTTAGAGCCCTATGCCTGATCCATAGCAACCATTCCCTCAAAGTATATTTTTATTATTGTACTTACTATTTGTTCACCCAGTGGATAAGAGTTAACCCCGAGTCTGCTTTTATTGTATACTTTAATGCACACATCAAACAATTAAATATTTTTCCTGACTCTAACAATGATATTGCAGTATTATCATGAAGAAGAATTTGCTCTTCACAAAGAGGTCCTGTTTTTACAGAATCCCTGTCTCCAAGGACTATACAATCCTTTCAAACAACTCTTATTTACACACAGGAAACAAGTTATGTCAACTCAAAGGGCTCCTCCTGCATACCTACTCAGGATGGGATACATGAAAGCAGTGATCATTCTTTGTGTGACAATGACAAGAAGAAGGAGAAGAAGAAAAAGAAAAATATCTTTCACTGACTTTATGTCAAAGTAATGCTAAACATTTTTAATTGGTTTCTCATATTCAACTCTCATAGCACATCGCACAGGAAAACACTGTGATCCTCCCCATTTTATAGATAATGGAACTGGAACTTAAAGGGATAACATATCTTGCCCAAAGTCATGAGCTATTGGATGAGGCCACAAGTGCACTCAGTCTTTCGGACTCCAGACTCCACTTTGCTCTTTATGGTTTTACCCAGGGACCCAGCATGATACTTGGAACATACTGAATACCAAATAACTCTTCGTCGAAAGATTGGATTCAATGGAAAAAAAAAAAATAAACATAGTGTAAGGTATAAACTACACACGCTTTTAGGAATTCTAATATTGGAGAAATTCTTTTATTTAAGGATTTTCTCAACACACATTCATCAAGCATCTACCATAAACCAGGCATGGTAATAAAACCTCAGAATATGAGAAAGGGTGAGAAATTATTTTTGCCTTTAACAATTTCTTATTCAATAAGTAGAATAAGGGACACCTGGGTGGCTCAGTTGGTTAAGCAGCTGCCTTCGGCTTGGGTCATGATCCCAGCGTCCTGGGATCGAGTCCCACATCGGGCTCCTTGCTTGGCAGGGAGCCTGCTTCTCCCTCTGCCTCTGCCTGCCTCTCTGTCTGCCTGTGCTCTCTCTCTCTCTCTCTCTAACTAATAAATAAATAAAAATCTTAAAAAAAAAGTTTAAAAAAAAAAGTAGAATAAATACTTCTGATACGATGTGGTACGTGCTGTCACAGAGGAGTATTCCAAGTGCTGTGGTAAAATGACCGAAGGAGAGATTTCTCTCGGCTATGCTGCGGTGGATAGAGAATGTCTCATAAACGAAGGGTTATTAGAAGATGTTCCCCAGATAGAAGAGAAATCCTAGCCAGAGAGGAGAAGGAACTTAGCACTAGGTTTGTGAAACATTTTACATTAGAAAAAACCAAAACCAAAACCAAAACAGTTGTGAGTGGCTGGTATGTGAGTAGGGTAGGAAAATGAGAGGGTAGGGTTAACTTGACGTGAGGCTGACCCCTGCAGCTGTAGCCCAGGGCAAATGCTGGCCTTCAGTGTAGAACAGTTGCTTGGATAAAGGGCATCAGGCATACCCAGCATGGTAGACTACCTAGAAGGTAAAACAAGATTTTATCACCTTTTACTATTCTAACTGCAAGCCTTGGACCAGCCCCTGATCTTTCCAGAGAAGGCACTGATACTTCCTTTTCATATGGTGATACATCTGAAGCCCAGAGGTCAGGATCCCTCTCCCTATCCGAAGGTCTTCTTAAGTCCCTTTGTGCTGCTTCAGAGCCATGAGAGGACTGTGAGCGCCTCACTAGGTTTCCTTCACTAAATTTGGTCCAGGTGTGGCAAATGTACAATGTGTTTAATGTGCTCTTAAATGATCTGCAGCTGATGAAGCTAGGAAGCTAGAAGAGCAGGTTGGGAATGGCATTAGCTATAGTACCAATGCTATAGACTGCTGCCCTCCCCCACACCCCCCCAATCCATATTTTGAAGCCCTAGTCCTTAATTTGGCTGCTTCCGGAGACTCTTTAGGAGATAATTAAGGTTAAATGAGGACATAAGTGTGGGGCCCAAATCCAGTAGGACTGCAGCCATATAAGAAGAAGAGGTAGGTCTCTCCACTCTGTGAAGACATAAAGAGCAGGCAACCATTTGCAAGGAAGAGGAAAAGATCTCTCACCAGACCTGGACAATGCTGGTACTCTAATTCTTTCAAGCCTCCAGAACGGTAAGAAAATGAATTACTGTTGTTTAAGCTACCCAGTTATGGGTATTATGGTTGTCTGAGGAGACTAAGACAACCAAGGATTAGAAATGTAGTTTGGAGGCACAGAGACAATCATGCGAGTGAAAAGTACATATATCTAGAATTGTAAGGCAACAGGCACTGTTAAGGGAATACAACTTTAATGCATATCCCTATCCTTTTCTGAGGTATTTCTTCCTTTACCTAGAATAGGCTATTAAGCTTCCAACAGAAGAATATGTTTTGAAAGAAAAAAAATTTTTCACTAAAGGATTAAATGGATTATGTCTTCCACAGCTATTTCACAAATAAAAGAGATGTAAAAATTAAAGTCAATGATATACAAAAAGGAAAGACTCTGACCTTGAGACTTTAATCATTAGCCAGAGACTATTGTTGGGAAGAGGAATTTCAAATTCCTGAAAATACTCAAAATACATAGTATTAAGACGAAAATAAACAACTTCGCTCATGCATGCCTCTATCTCATTTAGAAAGCCTGAATATAGGATGTGGGTCTTAGAAAGAACCTTCCTTCTGTTTAGTGGGAAAGGAACTCTTGTTTTTGCTTAAGGATCACTTGTTCCTTTTGCAAAAATCCCTTCTCCCAAAAAACAGCATTCAAGCAGTTTATCCCTAACACTGACACTTTCTTCCCAAGTTTGACCCATCTTAAAACAAGCACAATGCGATAAATCAACCTATTCCCCAGATCTTACTACTCTGCATTCACAGCAAGTCTACTTTAAAAATTCATTTTCAGTTTTCTGTCTTCATTTGCTATCTTCCCAATAATGACTGCATACACTGTTACCTGATTTCAGCCCTGAAAAATCCACTACCTTTTCTCTACTTCAAGCCCTCCTGATCTATCAGGAACCAAATCCAGAAGACATTGCATTACCTGCCCAATATGCAAATTTTTTACTTCAAACATTTCATCCTTTCGGATAATATTTTCTATCTAGACTGCTTGCTTTTCCATGTTTTGCTTCTTCACTCTGTTCCTGGGGAATCTGTCTACCACAGAGATTTGTCTGTGGTATTGTCCTCTCACTCCACACATAACTGGGTGGACATGTCTACTCTCATGACGTCAGTGATAAAGTTAAGTTCTACACTTATATGTCTGGTGAATAGCTCTCTTTGGAGCTTTAACCGTGCATATCCAAAAGTTTAATTTACCCTTGGAAAGATTAGTTTCTTTAAATTCCTTTACTTGTAACATGGAATAATAATAATAATAGTAATAACCTCACAGAGGTTTTTTTGTGAGGAGAAAATGAGGTAAAGATAGAGTCATGCCTATTAGTCTACATTATTAATTTTATTTCAGGACCCATAGTTTACTTTGACTCTTTTTTTTTTTTAACCACCCTATGCAAAGACAACTTTTGGTTCTTTAAGTACCTATCTCTGTGAGGTACCTGTCTCTGTGTATCATCTACGCAGTTTTTCAAGGTAATGGCTGGGGAATCATTCTGAATTCTCCACTCTCCATTAACTTTCCCATCTTGTTGGCCACCAGTCTAGATGACATTTCTGGGACCCATCCTGTCTTTGCTTTCATAGCCATTCCCTTAATTCAATCACTCATCATTTCTCTCTGGGGAAGAAATGCATTTTAGTTACTTCTAAACTACGTTAAGTCTTTAGTCTTAATTTGATTGAATCTATTCTCCACATCACTTCCAGAATTCTTTTTCCAAAATACAATTGTGTTTATTTTCTTTCTTCTTTTTAAGTGTTTCTTTAACTCATTCTAATGTTCTGAATATAGTCCAGGCTTGGTAAATCACACAAGACCCTCCAGAACCTAAATCTAGTCAATATTTCTTAACTTATCTCCTATAAAACACCAATTCTTACTCCTTTTCATACAATTATTCCTCTTTCTAAAATGGCCATCAGCTATTCTCTGCCTGGTAAATACTATTTTCCTTCCATGTCCCTTTGACAATCTGAGCTGGAATATCACCTGTATGTGCCCAGTACACTCTGTTTTCACATCTGTTATAACACTGATCACTTTGTGTTGTCCTGGAGATTCACAGTGGTGAAATGATATGAAAAATAGTACAGAATTCATGTGGCCAGACTGTGTTTTGGGGACCAGGGAGGAGAACCTTTATAGGTGGGGAAGGCTGCCGATATTGGGAGTTGTTGTGTTGTGTCTTTGGTTACATGGCTGGGTCGGTCTGTCAGTTCTGTAGAATTTGGGACAGATCCTCAGTTCTTTAATATTGATAAAATTCCTTCCAGATAGATTGAGTCCCTAGCTACTCAGAACATCATACATCAGGCAGAGAATATTAAAGGAGATTTATATATAATTCTTTCTTTTCTTTTGACAAGGGAAAAATATGTTAAAGTGGCTCATATTATTTACACTATGACATCTGGAACAAGAATGTTTAATTTTTTAATCTAAAATATCCCTTGGAAATATATAATGGCCTCTTGCAAGTTTTGAATAATTGATGGTGGTAGACATCAAAATTGTTTGCAAGAATACTAATTTATCCCCTTCTTTTTCTATTTTTCTCTCATCTGGATTATATAAAGCACTTAACATACACTTGCTTATTGTGAAATAGATTTTACTTTAAAATTAAAATGTGATATCTGGTGTTAATTGAGATTTTTGGCAGTCTCTAAGGCTTAAATTTTAAAAATTACTGTAGAACTTCATCACAGGTCCTGTTATATAATTGATGTTGAGAACATGGAGACTGGATTCCTTTTCCTTTCACCTGACACTATCTCTTTATAGGACAAGAACTGAGGTAATGGAGGGATTTAAACCACTGATACTACATTGTTCTTGTTTATTGTCCCATAAGGATGCAAATACAACTTTCTTCCTTGAGCGGCATAGTTATCTATAGTTGGCCTGCTCCAGGAAGTCCTCAAATGGAAATATGTTAAAACAAAACAAAAAGAACATGCAGGATATAATGTGTATCAGGCATACATAGAGAAGGGGGCACTATCCCTGTGCCAACATGACAAGAATTTCAAGAACCAGATCTTGGAAAGAAGCCTTTGTGACATGGTTTCTTGAGAAATAGGAGTTGATGCTCTGTGCTGATGTGGCTCTAAATACCAACATCAGAGACCTCACCATTCTGTGAGCCTCTGATCTCAAGGACTTCTCTCTCTGTATAGATGTTTGAGAACTCTGAACTTGAGGACCTGATTAAGAGGAGTACAAGGAGGCAATGGAAAGCTGTGTGCACCCCTGTGCTTTTTTATCCAGTGTAGATGTTTTCCAAAACACATTAGTTGCTCTGGGAGTAAACCATAGTAAATATTACCTTGAACTGAGCCCATCTTTTGAACTGGGACCAGAGTTTGTGATCTGTCAATCAAGAGTAACCAAATCCACAGTGTTTGGAGCATTCAATTTAAAGAATCTTAGCTATAAAAGCTACCATTTTCAGACCCTTTTCTACTTTACACCACCCAACTTCAGAGGAAACATGACCCTGGGAACTTCTCACATACGTTTCTTAGTCGTGTTCATTATACATATATAGAAAAAGAGAAAGTTAGTTTCAAACAGCACTTTCCATAGAAGAAAAATATTGAAAAATGGTTATTTGAGATAAAAATCTTGGAGCAAAATATCATAAATGCCCCCCCGCCCCACCCCACCCCCCAAATCAGGCTATAATTAGATTTCTTTGGAAACTAAAAATAGTATCAATAATTTTGATTTAGAATAATGGCTAAGTAGTCTTTTCTTAATGCTTTAGAGAATATTTCTTAAAGATATGTGCACCCCTTCTACTTTCCAAAAGAAAGAACAAATATATATTTTGAAAGTTAAGGTTCTGGATCAATGACATTTATGAATATTTTTCTATTTGTTCAAATGTTTTTAATTGGAAAGTAATAATTAGCTCAGTGGCACTCATAGTAAATGCTCATTATTAAGTCTCTTAATGTTCTTGGTATGACCACCTTCTCTGGTGGTTTCTTGGAGAAATTACTATAATTTATTTTTCCACAGTGTCCAATTTGTGTGTAGGTATGTGTAGCTAAATTGTGGAGATTGTGTCTATAGAGGGTTTTCCCTTAGAAAACTCAACTCTCACCCAATTAACTTGTCTGAGAAAAAGGGTATGATCAGTTCAGCTCTGTGTGAACCAGTTGTTAGTGTTACTGGCACATTTGGGAGACAGAAGAATTTCCAGCTCCCTCTAAGCATTGTTTGGGCCTGAAACAATTTATTGCAAGAAACCTGATTGTTCCATTTCTTTTTATTGAATAAGTACCGGATAGGTTTAGATTCCCATGAGGAGAAAAGGAGTGGGCTTGTGAGGCATATTATTTCTAAATTAAATATTATGTTAGCTTTTGTTTCTACTCAGGCAGAAATCTTAACCTCATAATCAAAATGCCACAGTAATGCAAAGCCGGAGAAATACATATTTATCTTTGTCCATCATATCAAATGCCCATGTAAGCATTGCAGGGCTGAGAGTATGTGTGAGAAACCAGATGAGGAAGAATTGAGGAGAAACGAAGCAGCAGGATATAGAGGGAACAAAGCAGGAGGCAAGTGATGGTCAAGATACTTAAAAAATTTTCTGGCTCAAAAACTCGTTTTAACTTTGCCAGCATTAGTTTCTTCACCTGTAAAATCTGAACCCTTCAAAGCTCATTCTAGATTTAATCATTTTAAGAAATCCTTTATATACATATGTACTTCTAATTAGTTTTTTTTATTTGTAATCAAATGGTTTATATAATGGTATCCATTTCGGAGCTCTTAGTAAATCGATACAAATTAAGAGATTTATTCAACAAGTATTTATTGAAGGCCGACTGTATGCTAAATGATACATAAGATACAAGGTGTGATCAATGAATCACACCCTCTTGGTCCATAAAACATACTCAGAAAAGCCAAAGAGACATGGTTATCTCTGTGAAAAGTAGCATCTTAGATACATACAAATAGTGCTAGGAAGAAAAGATGAGATTGGGGCAAGGACACATAGGTACACAGAGAAAACGACATTGAAGTTGAGTGCTGAAGGAGAAGAAAAGTAGGACAATTCAGGGTGTTAGAAGGATATTGAAGTAGTGTGAACAAACATGAGACTAGTTCATGTATTGCCGAGAAATCACAAAATCTCTCTCTGTGACTTTCATTTGCATTTGAAAAGTAGTCATTGCTTGCCTCCCACATGCTCTGTAGTATAGTTAGCCCTGCAGAATGAAAAACGTGGAAAGTATAGGTACTAACCTCTGAGAGCCATAGTCCACTGGGGAGAGGTAGAAACAGATCATTTTGGTCACAGGTGTCAAATATTAGAGAGGGGTATGGGGTGTTCTAAGAACACAGATATGATGGAACATCCTATCCAAATCTAGAGGAAGCAGCTCCTGAGCTTTGCCATATGAGGTAGGTAAAAGTCTATTAACGGTGGAGCATTTATTTCAGGAAAAGGAGACCAGAAGGAGCTAGGTAAGAAACAGGTTAGAAGAAAATGACTAGTTTATTATTGTTGGATCATAAAGTTAAAAATAGAGAATATGGGATATGAGACTGAAGAGGGAAGAGGCAGGTTAGAGAAGCTTCATAATCAATAATACCATATTTGGCCTTGACTCTGCAGGTGACAGTGAAGCTATTGGGAGCTTTTAAAACTGAAGAATGACTTAGATCTTTACTTTAGGACTGTGGAGGATGAAAATGAGGGACACAGACATGAGCTGAAAGATAAGTTAGGAGGCAACTGTAATCATCCCTGCAAGAGGTTAAGGAAGGCTGAAAATACAAAGCGAAGGCAGAGGGAGAGAAGTGGGGACTAAGTAGAATAAATTTCTAAGAGTAAAATCTGAAGAATTTTTCATTCCATTATTTGTAGCCTTTTGAGGAAAAGAATCAACCCCTGTCCTCACCCCCATGCCCTGCCAACATCTCTCTCTCTCTTTCCAAGCTTAGAGACAAATGTCTTGATGATTTCATCAAGTCTCATATCTCATGTCTTTAAATACTCCCAATTTGGTCCTATCCAATAGAATTTTCTGAGATGACAGAAATGTTCTATATTTGGATTGTCTAATATGATAGCCACTGGGCCCATGTGCCACTAGCCACACTGAGTACTTGAAATGAGCCTAGTGGGACTCATTAATTTTTTTTCTTAAATTAATATAAATTTAAATAGCCACATGTGCCTGGTGGCTATGATATTGGGCAGCAAAGATGATAACCCCTAAATTCCTGTCTTCAACTTGGATCTTTCCTCTTCACAAAAGACTGCTTCCAACTTTCTACTCAATATCCCCACTTAGATTTCTAGGGGACATTAGATGTAGCTGTTTACCATCTAACTTATGGACTTTTCCCTCGACCTGCTTCTCCTAATGTCTTACCCATCTCAATAAATGGCAACTTAACTTTTGAGTCCTCCTTGAGTTTTCTTTCTTTCTTTCTCTTTCTCTCCCTTCCTACCTTCCTTCCTTTTCTAACACTCTACATCTTATCTGTAAATGAATCAAATAAAAAGTTGTCCAGAATCTAACTGGTTCTTCCCACCTGTATAACTAACTCCCACAAAGTCCACAACAGTATTGTCTCTTGTGAGGATTATTGCAGTAGCCTCCTGACTGGCCTCCCTGCTTTGATCTTTGTGCTTTGTGGAAATCTAGGTCCTATGACATTATTCTTTTTTTTTTTTTTTTTTTTTGACAGACAGAGATCACAAGTAGGCAGAGAGGCAGGCAGAGAGACAGGGAGAAGCAGGCTCCCCGCTGAGCAGAGAGCCCGATGTAGGCAGAGAGGCAGAGAGACAGACAGGGAGACGGGGACAGGGAGAAGCAGGCTCCCCGCTGAGGAGAGAGCCCGATGCGGAGCTCGATCCCAGGACCCTGGGATCATGACCTGAGCCGAAGGCAGAGGCTTTAACCCATTGAGCCACCCAGGCGCCCCATGTGACATTATTCTTAATCTCAAAATTCTTGCTCTGAGTTAAACCGATATGCTTACAATGTTCTATACAATCTACCCTATGTTTCCTGTATCAATTCATCTTCTGCTCTCCCTCATGCTCACTCTGCCCTGGTTACGTCCCCTTGCTGTTCCTGGAACATTCCAGACATACTCCCACTGCAAAACATCGCATTTACACTTTCCTCTGTCTGGAATGCTCTCTTCCATTGGACATTTACATGGCTTGTTTCTTCATCTTCCACATGGCCTCGTTCAAACACAGTTTAGCAGTAAGGTGTTCCCTGACAACTTTGTTTAAAATTCTGTTCCACCAAACTCACACTCTTCATTCCCCTCTTATCCACATCCCCAACTTACCATTCTCCACAGTACTTAGGCACATCTGGCCCAGCAAATATTTTATTTATTAACTGTGCTCCCCCTAGCTACCGTGTAAGTCTCCTGCGGCTGGGTTCTTTAATCTGTTTTGTTCATAATCACATTCCCAGCACTTAGAAGATTGCCTGAAACATGATAGGTGCTCAATAAATGTATCACTTACATGACTAAGTGATTTTTAGATTTCTAATTTATGTTGGGTAGTCATATCACTAGAGCAGATATCATAGGAAAAACAAGTTATGGCATATGGTAGGTGTTCTAAATATTTGTTGAGTGAGATTTTTGAATGAATTAATAGAACTAGCATCTTGTGTAGTAAAAACATAGAATAAAGGGGGGTGGAGATCATTCAGAGGATGATCGGTTTAGTGAACAAAAGATAAGGCTGTGATATCAACAAGGTTGAATTTTATTCTTTAGAAGGGGGAGCCACTGGAGATGATTTTAAGTTGTGGAGTTCTGGCAAAGCAATAAACTGTGTTTGTATTACCTCTTTTG
The DNA here is from genome assembly GCA_003697995.1 of Taxidea taxus jeffersonii. Lineage (NCBI taxonomy): Eukaryota > Metazoa > Chordata > Mammalia > Carnivora > Mustelidae > Taxidea > Taxidea taxus. The sequence continues at coordinate 403,478 of ML106089.1, read as the reverse complement.
ACATTCAAACTAATCTCCCCATCACTGGCCTAGTTCAGGTCCTCGTTTTTTACCCAGCAGTAATCTCCCAAATGATCGTTGTGTCTCTAATTCTTATTCCCCAATTCATCCTTCATCTTGCCATACACTGATTTTGTAAAGTATATATTGGTTCCTATACTGTTGACTTTCTGTCCCACTGACATTCTTTATGTTTATATATAAATCTACAGCCTGTTGGCTCTGATTCTTCAGTAGTAACTATACTGAGGAAGGTTGTTATTATGGGATCAGGACTAGAGCCTCCTATAGAGTTAGGGACTTCTCTGTATTTATCATTATATATTAAAAATAGGCATTTGTTTGTAAAGTTCACTCTCTCCATAATATGCTACCCTGAATTGCTATTCCCTAAAAGTTCTTCAAGTGTAGGCACTTGTCAAAAGCTACCCGTATTCTCTAATGATTTCACTTCATGATGACAAATCCTTGGCATTTTGTAGCTGGGCTTTGGGGATAGTACAAGGTGTACCATTAGTGCATGCATAATGGGTACCTTCAACAGCTCTAGTGTCAAGGTGTTTCTAACGCAGCCCTGTAATTAATGGGAATGCACTTTCTGTGCTGTATGTCAGTAATTTGGCAATGACAGAAACCTATACCTTGTTTGATAAACAAAGTGAGAGGAGGTAGGACAAAACTTGCTAGAAAGCTTATCCCAGTTGACAGTCTAGCTAGGGTGACATTAATGAGGCTTTAAGCATGTTCATATAAATGAAGATATAGCCAGAAGCAAAGCCAAGGCTGCTTGAAGAAACTGAAATTGGCTGTGTTAGTGTCTCTGGAGCCAATGAGGCAATGATGTTGCTTTCAACTTTGGGAAAACTTACCCTCTTAGTTAATGAAAGGGAGAAAAATCCAACATTCACTTTCAGAACCTAACACCATACCCTCAGCCAGAACACAGCCAGGGAAAAGGATGAGTGAAACCACCAGTAGCCTAAGTCAGAAATCCAGAGTCCCCCTCATCTTCTCACTCCCAATATCCAGTCATTCTTGAGTTCTGCAGCTCTTACTCCTAAATATTTCTCAAGTCTGGCCCTGCTTTCTATCCCTCCTCCAACTACATACACTGGGCGAGCATTAGACAGTCTCCTAACTGTTCATCTTGTTTTCAGTATTTCCTTCCACTGAATCCAGCCACTAAAAGGCTACCAAAGAGAGACTTGGCATTAAAAATTACTCAGGGTGACACACTGACTTCAGCATAAGATTAATGGCTAAGTGTAATATGCGTTTATGTGCCAGGCACTGTTCTGTGCTTTGTGTATATTATTTTATTGAAATAATAAGTCTATGAGATAGGATTATGATCACCAATGACAGAGAAGGAAACTGAGTCACAGAAGTTGGGTAAATTGTCCATAGTCTCAAACCTCCTACAAAGAGGTAATTGGAATTGACTTCAAGTAGTTTATCTCCAGATACCTTTCTTCACGTTACAGTGCTTCCTAGGATAGCAGACGGAGCTCTCATGATCAGGCTTCTATCTGCCTCCCTCTTTTATTAACTCTCTATGCACCACAGTACCCACCCAGTTACATTCACTTAGAAGTCCTGCCACAGGTAATGCATGCTCTAATTTCGTCTTTCTCTCTTTCCGTCTCTCTTTCCGTCTCTCTTTCCGTCTCTCTTTCCGTCTCTCTTTCCGTCTCTCTTTCCGTCTCTCT
>ML106089.1:191231-401759 GCA_003697995.1 Taxidea taxus jeffersonii | reverse complement strand
TCCGTCTCTCTTTCCGTCTCTCTTTCCGTCTCTCTTTCCGTCTCTCTCTTTCTCTCTCTCTCTCTCTTTCTCTCTCTCTCTCTCTCTTCCTCTCTTCCTCTCTTCCTCTCTTCCTCTCTCTCTTCCTCTCTCTCTTCCTCTCTCTCTCCCTCTCTCTCTCCCTCTCTCTCTCCCTCTCTCTCTCCCTCTCTCTCTCCCTCTCTCTCTCCCTCTCTCTCTCCCTCTCTCTCTCTCTATCTCTCTCTCTATCTCTCTCTTCCTCTCTCTATCTCTCTCTTCCTCTCTCTCTCTCTCTCTTCCTCTCTCTCTCTTCCTCTCTCTCTCTCTTCCTCTCTCTCTCTCTTCCTCTCTCTCTCTCTTCCTCCCTCTTTCTCTCTCTCTTTCTCTCTTTCTCTTTCTCTCTCTCTCTCTCTTCCTCTCTCTCTCTCTCTCTCTTCCTCTCTCTCTTCCTCTCTCTCTCTTCCTCTCTCTCTCTCTCTCTTCCTCTCTCTCTCTTCCTCTCTCTCTCTTCCTCTCTCTCTCTTCCTCTCTCTCTCTCTTCCTCTCTCTCTCTCCCTCTCTCTCCCTCTCTCTTTTTTTTTCTGGTAGATTGTGATATTGGCCTAGGCTCTTGCTTTCCCTTCCCCTTTTCTACCTGGTTGGTAGCTCAGTGTTACCTCTTGGAGGAAGTTTTCATATTTACCTCTCCCTAAAACTGAATTTATAGTAAAGTGCCATGTTACTTATAGTCCCAGATGCCCTGAATCAGCATCAATTGGATAACTGCTTGGAAAAAAGAAAAGCATATTTCTGAACTTGTCCTAGATTCACTGGTGAAAGAGGTTCTAGAATCCTCATGTTTAACAAACTCTCCAGGTAATGCTTAGTGACTATGGTGTCTGAGAACTATTACTACAGTGATTAGGCAGGTATGAGCCCAGATCTCAGCTTGGTCACTCACTGTGCAACTGCGTTGGTGACACTGTCTGAACCTAGTTTCCTTTTGCTATGAAACAAAACCGTAAGCGGTAGAGTGGGGGGAAACAAAAAGGCATAATGCATGTTAACATGCTTTGCAAGATGTGGTACATAACCAAAACTCAGTAATGCCAGCTGTTATTAGTCTTGTCCTTCTTTGTTTACACAGCACTTCGCTAATACTGCTGTTATAGAATTCCTTGCATTTGTATGCACTCCTGGGTCACCTGTTTATCTCCCATATTGGACTGCAAAAAAAGAGAAAAGTGAGTCATCTTCGGCTTGTACCCCCCAAATATCCAGTATACCTTTCCACTCAGTCCCAGTATTTAATGTGTTAGTTGAATGTATGATTAAATTACTTTTAGGTGTCCTATTTCTGTTTTAAAAAAACTTTCCAATAAAAATTTAAAATAGAGCCATAGGACAGAGGATCCCAATTCCCTATAAACTAATAAGCCCTTCAGTTTAAAACATGTTATCTTGAACTTTATTTAATAACAGTTTTGATATAAGATACACTCACTGATAAAAACTTGGACCTTTAAAAAATATTTGTTCATTTCACATATATTTAGGGAAAGCCTACTAGGTGCTGAGTAATCTTAAGACACTGGAGATACAGCAGTTTCAAAATCGGACCAAAAAAAATTCCTTTTCTCATGATGCTTATAAGTTAATGTATGTGTTGGGAGGGACAGGGGCACAATACATATACAGATACAAAGATACATAAAATGCACAGCATATTAGTTTTCTATTGCTGAGTAACAAACTACCACAGAACTAGCAGTTCCCAACATGCAGTTATCATCCCCACAGTGTCCATGGGTAGGAGTCCCAGCCTAGGTGAGCAAGGTCCTCTGCAGGGTTGCAGTAAAGGTGTTGGCTGTGCTGAGGTCCTTTTTGGAGCTTGGGGTTCTCTTCCAAGATCATGTAGTTTTGGCAAAAATCACTTTCTTGAAGCTATAGGACTGAAGTCCCTGTCTTCTTGCTGGCTGTTTCTAGGAGCCATTGTCAGCTTCTGGAGGCCCCCATAATTCCTTACCATGTGGGCCTTTCAGAATCTGGTGGCTTCCCTCTTCAAGGCCATCAGGAAAATTTCTTGCTTCAATTTGCTAAGAAGGAGTCTTATTTAATACAACCTAATCAAGGGAGAGACATCCTATACTTTCGCCATCTTCTGATCTAGAAGCAACTCACAGGTCCTGCCTGGATTCAAAAGTAGGGCATGGGCGCCTGGGTGGCTCAGTGGGTTAAAGTCTCTGCCTTTGGCTCGAGTCATGATCCCAGGGTCCTGGGATCGAGCCCCGCATCTGGCTCTCTGCTCAGGAGGGAGTCTGCTCCCCAACCCTTGCCCCTGCCCTCCTGCCTCTCTGCCTACTTGTGATCTCTGTCAAATAAATAAATAAAATCTTAAAAAAAAAGTAGGGCATTCTACATGGATGGGATTCACAGGGGAGGGCGGGGGGTCATCATGAAATTAGGCTTACCCACACACATGATATAGTGATGGGTTGAGTATTATGGAAAAAATAAAATGAGGTAGGTGTGGTATATGTCAAGGTGACAGGGGAAGCAGTCATTGCAGTATGACGGAAAATGGGCAGGAAAGGAAAGATCTCTGTTATTCTGGTTAATGCATCTTTTATACATTTTCTTAATAGCTTCTAACATAAATGATATATCAATTAAAGGATGAAAAGAAATGATTAATACAGGAGCATTTAGTAAAATTGAGTTAAAATAATCAGAGCAATTATATGACAATCTTCTCTGTCCAGACAAGTCTGAGAGCAGAACAGAAGGAGTCCATACAATAAAATCAACATTTTAGAAATCAGCCTTTCACAAAAGGAGAAAAGTATAAATGAGAGCTTTTCTCCTCAGGGATTTCCATTCATCAGTTAAGAATGTGGGGCTTTATTATTTTATTACTTATAATTCATCTCAGAAAGTTCTTTATTCCCAGAAGGAACTGTGCTTTACTCATTCCCACTCACTATGGGACCGGGTCCCTATGAAGCAGTTATTTTTAGTCAACAATTTATACTCCTAATTTGTTTCCTAAGTATTATCATTGGTTAACCCACCAATCTTCACAAAATCTATTTATATCCCAATCAAACGAGACTCTTAACAGCTGTTAGCGTTAGAAGAGTGAACTTGTCTTCATTACAAGTTTTCTTTCTGGTTGAGTTGGGAGGAACACAGAAGTGACAAGAAACGTCTGAGCCATATGTTCCATGCTGCAAACATCATAAGTGGCCAAAAGAACAAAACCACACAGGACTTTTTCCCCCAGCAATACTGAAGACTTCCATCTTTTTGCTGGAACAGTGATTATTTTTCATAATCTTTGTTTTTGTATTGGTCTGCTCAGGCTGCCACAATAAAAATACTATAAACTAGGTGGCTTATAAGCAAAAGAAATTGATTTCTCACAGTTCTGGGGCCTGGGGAGCCCAAGATCAAGGAGCCAGCAAGTTTAATGTCTCTTGAGGACCCATGATCTCATAGAAGGCATCCTTCTCACTAGAACTTCAGGAGGAAGAAGAGGAAGGGAGCCCTCTTAGAACTCTTTGATAAGGGCACTAATTCTATTTATGAACTAATCACCCCACTTACTAGCACTATCACACTGAGCATTAAGCTTTTAACACATGAATGGCAGCAGGGTTGGGGAGGGCAGGGGGAAGGATACAAACATTTAAACTATAGCAGTTTTCCTGTTCTTGGTTGTACAAATATTTTGATCTGTGTAGGAGGATTTTCCTGAAGACTGGGTTGTGGATAAAAGAAGGTTGAACTAAAACTAGTTAATTTTGCTACCAATTATCAGTACCACTCAACGGCTAGATAAACGTGAAGAGAACCTTAGCTAAAAGGAATTTTGATTTTTATCTTCATGTTTTAATTATCTATTGTCTGTCTATATTATAAAGGTTGAAGATAAGGGGATATTAATTACTTTGTACAATTTGAATGACAATATGAAATTCCCTTTCCTTGTTTGTAAACAGACCCAGTGCAAAACTACACCTTTTCTTCTGAAGTATATGGAGGGGGCATGTTTGCTCTGATGAGTAATTTCTGCTCAAGCATGAATTTCTTTGAAGTCTTATGTTTATGTTAAAAACTATATTAATTCTTGATGTGAATATACTTATTTTCAGAGTACTTCTGTAAATTACTTACCGTCACTCTAAGGAAAAACACTCCTTTGTGTGTCTCCTCTACTCTCAGTACTCCACTGCACTTCTGGCCCTCTGTCATCAAATATGTGATCATTTTTTTCACACCAAACAATTCTTAGATTCTCTGAACACAAGCTGGGTGTCCTGCGATAACTCAGTTCTTTTTTTTTTTTTTTTCCCCCAAAGATTTTACTGACTGACAGAGAGAGGAGAACATGCCAGTAGGGGTGAGGAGGGGGAGGGGGAGAGGGAGAGGGAGAGAGCAAGCGCTCTGAGCCAGATGCGGGGTTCAATCTCATACCCCTGAGATGATGACCTGAGCCAAAATCCGGAGTCAGATGCTTAGCCAACTGAACCAGCCAGGTGCCCCTAATTTAGGTCAGTTTTGACCTTATCTACATGGAGATAGTGACAGATCCCATAGGTTAAGGACTCAGTCCCACAGATTGCCCCCCACCCACCCTTCAGATGCTAGTCACCAAGTCCAAGCTGTCTCCTGCGCTTCTGACTGACCAGGTATAAATCGAAGCTTTCTAGGACTTCGTCTTCATGTTCAGTTAATTTGCTAGAGTAACTCACAGAACCAGGAAAATAGTTTATTTACCATAATATCAGTTTATTATAAAAGGATATAACTCAAGAACAGCCAGATGGAGGAGGTGCATAGGGCAAGGGAAGAGGAAACAGATGTGGAGTTTCTATGCCCTCTCTAAATGCCATTTTACCTGCATCTCCATGTGTTTATCAACACAGAAGCTCCCTAGATCTTGTCCTTCCAGATTTTAATGGAGGTTTCATTACATAGGCATGTTGATTAAATCATTGGCTATTGCAGATTAAACTCAATGTTTAGCCATTCTCCCCTCCTGGAAAATCAGGGAATGGGGCTGAAAGTTCTAGTCCCCTAATCATGATTAGTTCTTCTGGCAATTAGCCCCCATCCTTAAGTCACGTTGCCAAAAGTTACCTAATCAACATAAACTCAGGTATGGAATGAATAACAAAAATACCTTTATCTCTCTCATTACTTAGAAAATTTCAAGAGTTTTAGGAGCTCCTTGCCAGAAATGGGGACAAATTATAATTTTTATCTTATTATAATAATATAATTATTATAAATCTTATTATAAGCCTATTATAACCACAATCTCTCTCTCTCTCTCTCTCTCTCTCTCTCTCTCTCTCTCACACACACACACACACACACACACATCCATAGACCTGGTGAAGGTGCTAAAGTAGGTTGCAAACAGCGCCAGTACCACTAAGAAAGGTATATAATTTCAGGAGAACAATAAGAGAGTCTTTCCAGACACCTCTTTCTTTCCTTCTTTCTTTGACAGAGAGAGACCACAAGTAGGCAGAGAAGCAGGTAGAGAGAGAGAGGGGGAAGCAGGCTCCCCGCTGAACAGAGAGCCTGATGTGGGGCTCCATCCCAAGACCTTGAGATCATGACCTGATCTGAAGGCAGAGGCTTAACCCACTGAGGCACCCAGGTGCCTCCAGTCACCACGTTAATGATCAAAGGATTGATAGCATGCTAATCAACTTAGGTATTTTTTATATAACCCTCAACTTGCTGTTATTTTCTTATTGGAGTATTTACTTGATAGTGTATTATTACTACAATGGGTAGACTTGTGAAATAAATGTATCAGTCATTTGTATTCTGCATGCAAAATTAGATACAAGAAAGCTTTTGTAAGTAGAATTTTGTTCAAATCATTAATTCTTCCTCTCCAGAGAGTCAGTTAAAATTTACCAACCCAAGGAAACTTAGATGGTTTCTTAATCTATTTCCCCCTTTCTCTTCCCATCTTTCTTGTTCTCCCTTTGCCTTGCTACTCATCACCTGTATCTCACAATGTGATCACCAGCCTCTGTTCTTATCCCATGAATTGTACTGCCATTTTGATAAATTCTGTTTATCCAGTTTCTTTCTTGTTCATCCTGTTACCTCATTCATTGGATACCTCTTTGCCTGTCTGTTCCCATTTGTCCTATTTATGGCACCATTTGTATTGAGCCGTGGCCTCAGTTTAATTTGGTTTGGTTTTGTTTTTTCTTCCTCAGTTTTCTTCTTTTGTTGTTTCTGGTCTTGCCATTTGCTGGCCAAAAGAAAACTCTGCATTAAACTCTGCAAGAAATACTAATTTCTTGTTTCTGAATGAAAATATCTTGTCATACTAATGTAGTGGGATAGACTCTTGCTTAGCAAAAATTAGTTACAGTGTAAAAAACCTTGACCTTGGGGTGCCTGGTGGCTCACTCAGTTGGGTGTCCGACTCATGATTTCAGCTTAGGTCATGATCTCGGGGTCCTGGGATTGCACCCTGGCTGGAGCTCTGTGCTGTGCACACAGTCTACTTGAGATTCCCTCTCTCCTTCTGCCCACCCCCCACCCCCCTGTTCATGCTCTCTCTCTAAATAAATAAAATCTTAAAAAAAAAATCCTTGGCCTTTGTTAGTCCCTTTTAATTATAAGCTCTATATATCAAGAAAAATTCAATATATATCTAATAGGAATCTATTAGAAAGCTCTACTAAGCATTCTGGATAGATGTGGTATTCATTCGTTTCCTCAACAAAAATGTATTAAGCACCTACCTTGTCTCACCATATATCCTGTGCTTTGCTAGATTCACGGAGTTCTGCTGTGAAGAAATAAAAAATAGCCGTTTTTTTTCATGGAACTTACGTATGAGTGGAAAAAAACAGAAATTGATCAAATAATTGAACAAATAATCTGAATAGGAATTTGATAAGCATTGGGTGCCTGGGTAGCTCTGTAGGTTGAGCAACCAACTCTTGATTTCAGCTCAGGTTATGATCTCAGGGTCCTGAGATAGAGTCCTGTGTCCCTGCAGCAGGCTCCATGCTTAGCAGGGAGTCTGTTTGAGATTCTTTTCCTCTCTTCTTCTTCCTCTGCCAAGGGTTACATAGAAAGAACCTCTCCCCTCCAGCATCACTCTCCTTACTCTAAACAGGAAGAAACTAGCCTAAGCCTTTTTCTGGCTTATAGAAGCAGGTAACTAACAACATAATCCATTTCTATATACGTTGTAGGATTTTATAATATCTTATAGGTGTATATAAACATAATTACTACAAATATAACTCAACCATTAATTGTACAATTCATTTAATAATGGCTATCTCTCCCCAAAACACAAGTTCCAAGACTATAGGAGCTGTGTCAATCATATTCACTTCTGATTCCCCAGGATCTAACAATAATGCCCACACTGAGCAGTATATGACAAATGTTTATTGAAGAAGTGAATGAGCCATATTTATTATCTAAAATAATCCAGTGAGATGTGACGTCAAATTGAACCTTTACCCTCCTGTTTCTTCAGGCACACAGTTCTGTCTCCTGGACACACTGCTTCCTAATGCTATAGCTGAATCTGGGAGGCATGATATTAAAGGATTCAATTTATTTGTTAAGCAGGAATTTACTGATGGGGTACAAAGCAGATTCTAGAATCCAAAGTAAACACAAAATAAATATAAAACAAAGGATTCTTAAAAGTTCCAGTTCCTAGGCATTGGCTGGTTACACGTAGGGTAGTGGGAAATTAGACTTTCTGCCCCGCCGTGCGTTTTTAGAAATTGAAAAAACCCTGATGTTGGCTTAGAAGAAAAGTTCTCAAATTTTTAGTCTCAAGATTCCTGTACACTGTTAAAAATTCTTGAATATCAGAGTGTTTTTCTGTGGGTTATATTTACACATAACTTCTGTATCAGCAGTTAAACCCAAGATGGCAATAAACAACAATGAAGTATTAAATATGTGGGTTTAGACTAAAAATTTTAGACAAAATATCATTTAAACTTGTAAGGTTAATCACTGTTAAGCATTCTATGGTTTCTGTATTAATATGTTAAGAAGGATAAAATATACTGGCTAACTTTAGACTTTGAGTGTGATTATCAAAATAGCTGGAAAAACCTCTGGATATAGAGTATAACTCCAAAAATGTAAGGGAAAAAGTTGGAAAAATTCAAGGAAAAATATGAATTATTATAAAAGAAGAAGGAAAAACTGTACACATGAAATTCAAAAGATGGTGGTAGAAAAAAAGCCCTAAAAATATTATAAACCTCCAGAAAAATATCTGAGGAAAAAAAAAAACAAATTAAACTGGAAAATGAAGATTGTAATTCCTTAAAAAGTAACAGCAATAACCTTATTACATGTTAACATAAAAGCATATTTTTATTAATAACCACCTTTTCCAAAAAAAAAAATAGAAGTGGTTGCATTGTTTTACATGTTTATCCATCTCTTTCATGTCTCACTTAGTAGATAGCTGAATACTCACAGAGGAAGAAAGATAAAATGAAACCTTGTAGTTTAAATAAATCAATTTTAAAATGCATTTTGATTAGCTCTTGAGGTGGATCTATTATGTAGCGATGCAGAATCTTCAAATGACATGTTGTTAAAGTAACTAGATGCCTGAATGGAGGAGGTGTGAGGGGAGAAACTTACAGGCTTTAATGTCATAGAAATCCAACTTCAGGTCCCAACTTTATGAACATACTGACCGATGTCTACTGGTTTCTTCCTTTGCAAGAGGGGCAGCAATGCTTCCATTAAGTGAAAGAATATATATGAAATGGCTGGGAAGCAGTTTGCTCCCTGCAGATGTTAGTTCCTTTTCCTTTCTCCAATCCTCAAATCCTTGAATAATCTAGAACGGAAGCATGACAGTCATTAAATTGGCAGGTACGGTTAAGACTTATGTACATTAGACATTATTTCTATTATGCATGCTATTTCATCAACTTTTGTGTTTAATTTCATCCTATAAATATCATCAACCAATGTCTTTGAATCTCTGTGCAACATCAAGGATACTACAGTAGTGTCCTTGCTCCCGAGTTCCTGATGCTCAGTTGAGCAGGCAAGACTCATAGTGTGGAAAGCTCAAGAACTTATACACAAGTGGGTATTAGTATAGTACAAAGGTTATGAAGAAAGGTAATTTAAACCAAAGGAGGTAGACCTCCAGAGATCACAGTGGGAATGATCTGAAGATATTAAATATACACGTCCAGTCCAAATGTGTATGTATGTGTAGGGGTATCAGTGATCTGAAAATAGCAGAGCATCACATAATGAAAACACACTCATTGGAATGTAACTGAGTCTTTTACACAGAGTAGTGGAAATGAACATGGCTTTTGAAATTGGAAACATCTGGTTTCAATTTCTGGTGCTGCCCTTAGGAACTATGTGAACTTCAGTAATTAATTAAATGTTCAGAGCCTCATTTAGTTACATGATGGGATTGTAGTAAAGGTTATCACTATCTGCAAAATAATAACACCTATCAGTCAGGTTATCAAGAAGGTGACATTATAATGAATGAAAGAACTCGGTCTGTGGTTTAGACATAGCAAATAGTAAGTATTAGCCACCCTTACTATATTGTTGTTAATATATATCTATCTGGGTGAACATAGATTGGCAATTGTGTTTCTTGAATCATTCAGGACAATCTTAATTCAGTTTTTTAAACTTTTATCAGGATGCACCACTTGCGTGGCTCAGTTGGTTAAGCATCTGCCTTCAGCTCAGGTCATGATCCCAGGGTCCTGGAATCGAATCCTACATCAGGCTCCCTGCTCTGCGAGGAGTCTGCTTCTCCCTCTACCCCTGCCCCTGCTCATTATCTCTCTCTCTCAAATAAATTAAATCTTTAAAAAAAACCACTTTTATCAGATGGTGTTCCGGATATCCTAGTTTTTAATTAAAACCACCTACTACAATGAGATAGCAAAGAAAAATTCCATATACAGTATCGGAGCCACATTATGAATATATATTTTTTTATTATCCAAGGAGTTTGTTCTATTTTCTCAGTCTGCTTCAGCGAGGGGCTTCTTCTGTTGATCCCAGCTCCTCCTCCACTTCCTAGGTAACTCTCCCAACCATGCAAGGCATTTGGCACATTATGTGTGGGGACCTATATAAGGATTTTAGACCCTGGTGATAACTGTTCCAACATCTGTCCCCCATCATCCGGTATTTCCAGCCCTGAAACAAGGCCAAACTTTTACACTAGTTTCCCTAGTGATCCTGTCTTCTTGAATTTTGTGTACAGCCTTCCACCCAAATATGGATCTAAGTCTAATATTCACCCTATTGGAAAAACACTGATCAAGTATTCACAACTGACTTTTTTTGTTTTTTAAGATTTTATTTTTCAGAGAGAGAGAGAGAGCACAAGCAGGGGAAGCAGCAGGCAGACAGGCAGAGGGAGAAGCAGGCTCCCCACTGAGCAAGGAACCCAAGCAACTGGATCCCAGGATCCGTTCATGACCTGCACTGAAGGCGGATGCTTAACCAACTGAGCCACCCAGGAGTCCCAGAACTGATCATTTGTTAACCTTCTATTTTGTCTTGACCAAACTTCAGTCAAGCTTTTCTCCTTCCTACAGGCTCCTAAACTCTGCTTGCTCCTAAGCAAGAACAAGAAGAAACAAGTAGAATGTGTTCCTTGTCGCTTTCTCTTGGGAATCAGCAAGACACTCTCCCTGTCATACCCAACTGGTCATTTCTTTTTGCTTGTCCAACTTCCCTTCAAAAGACTCTGCTTATCTGTGTTTACTTCTTTTTATCCTCTACAAGAAAAGCCTTTATGTTGATTTTAAGATGGCTGCAGATTTCTGAGATCAGAGTTTTGTCCCTAATGCAAAAGTTTTTCTTCTGAACAAAATCTCTTCCTATCGAAATCTGAGCTGTTTTTGACAATATCTTGGTTCTAATCCCCTAGGAAACTCCCCATTCTCCCTGGTTGTTGCTGGACTCCATCTCTTTCCCTTGATGTCCTGATCTCCTGGTCGATTCTTGGCAAAAATATCCAGCAACATTTTCCCATATATCCTGTTCTCTGGGTCCTGAGTGGCTGAGCCTGAACCATTAGATATAGCATCGGTGTTAAATTCAAAACATACTTCCTTTCAGAGTAATGAAAATCACTCTTACATTGAGCAAAAGCCTAAGTATCTCTCCAAGTTTAAGGGAAAATATAAAAATTTACTTGCTATGTATCAGGTGGCATGGAGGAGCAAAAAGAAAACAAGAACAATCTATTTTGTCAACTCTTCATTTACTCTGCTTGATTATGTCAATTCAAGTAGTGTTTTCTAGATGAATTTCCATACTGAATCTAATTAATATGTTGGCTCATGTGCTTATTATATAGGAATCACTGCTTTGTTCTTCTGTCCCCATTGAGGTTATTAACATGTCCCAATTTGGTATTACCTGAAAATAACGAATGGCTTCCTCCTCTTTTACAAAGAATAAACAAGAAGGCTAAATCACTCTTACTGCACTTTGCCCACATTGTATCTTCACTGTTGCTTTTCTCATCTCAATTCCATTTAATTATTACCCTCCCTTAGCCTCTTACCATGTGGCAAGTCACCCTATTTTTGGCACTTATAAAGGAATTCCTTAATTATCATTTAGATCCTAGCATTTTCTCTTCCAGAAACTTAGTTTTCTTTTGAGGCATGTTAAAAGAAAGTCCTCTACCTCTTGCTTCTTCATTCCCTAGCCCTTAATCTCCAGCTGATGGCCAAGCAGGCTGACATAATGTACATGCATCTCAATTTAACCCTCAGAACATATCCACATGACTCTGCCTTTCATTCATCCATTGCCTTGAATTCTTCCAAACATCTTTGGTATGTTTGAATTTATTTCCTTCCTGGGATTATACACTTATATCACAAATATATTTTTTTTAATAATTTAAGACTATCTGAATGCTTTTAAATTCCAGGTAAACTTCTTCTATTTTTAGAAAGATTTCGTTAGTCCTTCCTCCCCAACAAACAAATTCATTATCTTAAAGTCCAATATGACCACTGTTTCGGATTGATTTTCTTTTTTCTTTTCCTTATATATTGTTGACATTCCCCCATATAGTTTATCTATCATGATCTCCAAATCAATTCAAAAATAATCATTACTATTAAAAAACCACTAGGAGGGGTGCCTGGGTGGGTCAGCAGGTTAAAGCCTCTGCCTTCAGCTCAGGTCATGATCCCAGGGTCCTGGGATCGAGCCCTGCATTGGGCTCTCTGCTCAGTGGGGAGCCTGCTTCCTCCTCTCTCTCTCTCTGCCTGCCTCTCTGTGTACTTGTGATCTCTGTCAAATAAATACATAAAAAAATCTTTTAAAAAAACCCACTAGGAAACAGTATTTTCTAAACATTGTCTTTTATTATTGCAACGTCTGAGGCAGAAATTCTATTTAAATAAGGTGATGTAGCACCCCTATTCTCCCTCCATACAATAATGCCTCTGTAATCTGAAATGAGCATGAGCGTGAGCAGGCTTGCTTTGGGTATGGAAATAGGCAGCACTTTGGGAGTATTTTACGAACATACAAATGCAGATATTCCTGCTTGAGAACTCATGAGAGGTACCTCTGTCATAATGCCTCTCTTGCTTAGTTTGGTCAGATTAGTGTAGATTTACACCTGGCCTGTTTTTTGTTTTTTTTTTTTTTAAAGATTTATTTATTTATTTGACAGACAGAGATCACAAGTAGGCAGAGAGACAGACAGAGAGGAAGAAGCAGGCTCCCCACTGAGCAGAGGGCCAGACATGGGGCTCGATCCTAGGACCCTGGGATCATGACCTGAGCCGAAGGCAGGGGCCCTAACCCACTGAGCCACCCAGGCGCCCCCTGGCCTGTTCTGACACCTATTAGAATCCACCTTTGGTGCCCTGCATGTCCTGTTAGGATTGGAGCCATCTGAGCTACCTAATGCTGGACATGTTCTTGCTGGCCAAAACTCACCCCGGGATGGCTGCACCTGCACAAATGGGCAGTAGACCAGGAAGCCAACATTAAGAACGATAACACGAAATAACAATAAGAATTAGAACAGCGATAGTTACTAATCAGTTCTGCCAAGTGCTGTGTTGAGTGCTTTATACAATCATTTTAACTTATCCTGATAAGCCACATGAGGAAAACACAATTGTGTCTACAAATTTAAGAAGTTTATCTCACAATTTGAAATTCATAAGCATTTCAAATATGTTAAGAACGTCTTCACTTCAGCCTCTGATTCTCTTACCTAGTTGAGAATCTCAGGCTCTCTGCTCATGTTTACACTGCCAGAGAAAAAAACAAATGAAGTATATTGGATGTTTTTACTGTTATGTAGCCTAATGCACATATTTGCTATAATAATTATATTGCAATTTGTGGTAGGGGTGAATAAATGTGACCATATAATTTATTATCTAACATGGACACTTTTAAGGGCTAAAGAGGATGTTAAGAATCTAACAGGTGTCAACTCCTATGTATAGATGTACCTAGGACTGTCCCCAGGAGAGTAAGAAATGTGGTTACCTTATGCTAAACCATATCAGCTAGCTGTATAATATTGAAATTTTTCTGGATGCAGATCAATTAAGTGAGCATGTTATCTACCTATTATATGAAATACATGCAATGAAAAGTTAAAATATTTTCAAAATCACGAACTGTGCATTTTACTATCCAATTAATTATAAGGAAATAATTGATAGTCAAGCTCTTTACTCCAACTCTATAAAATTGCCAAAAAATTACAGTATCACTTAATATTAGTAAGTTAGATAAAAAAATTATGGCCCATATCTTTACCTCATTACATGATTCAAGTAAGGGAGAAAATAAATTTTTAGAAATAGCCAGAATACTAATTATAACAATATATGATTTTCATATTTTTATGTCACTGCTTATTAGTATTTATATCTCATAGTACATTAATATGCTCTTTGGATTATGTCAATTTTCTGCTTAGAGCATTTCAAATTTTTCTGTGTTACCTCCAGAAAATACTGTCTTCTTACACTGATATCAGAGGGCCTTCTGCAAATTTGTCTCTTTTGTGCTATCCAATATAGTAGACCACACAGGTGGCCATTTAAATTTAAAATTAAATTAATTAGACTTGAGTAAAATTAAAAATTCAGTTCCTCCAGTACAGTAGGCACATTTCAAGTGCTCAGACAGACTAGGTGACTAGTGGCTACTATATTAGACAATGAAAAATAGGAAATATTCCTCATCACCGAAAGCTCTACCTAATAACAACAAATATTCTTAAACTTATCTATTGTTTTGCTCCGGAAAATTGCTGCTCGTGCCAAATTAGACTTGTTCCCATTATCTAATAGATTATACCTGGTTTTTTTTTCCAGTCATTTTTGCTCCATTTAACTCTATGCCTTGGAAAACCTCTACCACTTGAAGAATTTATACATTTATCCATATAAAAATTATATATATATATATATATATATATATATATACATATATATATAAATGAATAAAATTTTGGTGATACCAGAAAGAGACAAAGACAGAAAAAGACAAGAAAGATAATCCTTGCCTGTGAAGTCAGTCTAATGGGGGAAAATGACAAGTAGACAAGTGGGTATAGATGATAGCAGCTAAAAGAGGTAGATAGCAAGTTTCACGGAAGCAGATGAATACTCCTATCAGAAATTGGAAATTTACAGCAAATTCTCCTGTAAAAGATGGCGCATGATCTGAACCTAGGAGCATGGGAATTTAGAAAATGAAATAAAGGAGAATGGAGACAAGAAGAATGATCTGAGAGAATATAGGCCAATTGGAAATTGAACATCACTATGGCTAGACTTCAGCATACAGGAAGTTTACTGCAATACCAGATCATGACACCTGGGTCGTGTGAGAGCTCAGATGCCATATTGAGAATGTTGGCTTTATTTGCAAACCTAAAAGGCCACTGACAGGGGTGCAAGGCCTAAATGCAGGGATGTGACAAGGTCAGATTTGTGTTTTTGCACAGAAGACCCTAGCAACAAAGAGGAGAGGGATTGGAGAATAAAGACATTTAGAAGACCTATTCATAAGCTATCCCATCTTGTTTCATTTATATTTATCAACATATTATAAGCATTAGTACACCAGGAAAATAAGTATCATTAACTCCCTTTTTCCCCCATTTTATTTCTTTTCAGTGTTCCAGCATTCATTGTTTATGCACCACACCCAGTGCTCCATGCAATACATGCCCACCATAATACCCACAACCAGGCTCACCCAACCTCCGCCCACCTCCCTTCCAAAACCCTCAGTTTGTTTCTCAGAGTCCACAGTCTCTCATGGTTTGTCTCCCCCTCCAATTTCCCCCAACTCACTTCTTCTCTCCATCTCCCCATGTCCTCCGTGTTATTCATTATGCTCCACAAGTAAGTGAAACCATATGATACTTGACTCTCTCTGCTTGACTTATTTCACTCAGCATAATCTCTTCCAGCCCCGTCCATGTTGATACAAAAGTTGGTGTTCATCCTTTCTGATGGAGGCATAATACTCCATTGTATATATGGACCATATCTTCTTTATCCATTTATCCATTGAAGGGCATCTTGGTTCTTTCCACAGTTTGGTGACTGTGGCCATTGCTGCTATGAACACTGGGGTACAGATGGCCCTTTTCTTCCACTATATCTGTATCTTTGGGGTAAATACCCAGTAGTGCAATTGCAGGGTCATAGGGTAGCTCTATTTTTAATTTCTTAAGAAATCTCCACACTGTTTTCCAAAGTAGCTATACCAACTTGCATTCCCACCAATAGTGTAAGAGGGTTCCCCTTTCTCCACATCCTCTCCAACACATGTTATTTACTATCTTGTTAATTTTCGCCATTCTAACTGGTATAAGGTGGTATCTCAATGTGGTTTTTGATTTGAATCTCCCTGATGGCTAATGATGATGAACATTTTTTCATGTGTCTGTTAGCCATTTGTATGTCTTCATTGGAGAAGTGTTTGTTCATGTCTTCTACCCATTTTCTGGCATGACTATCTGTTTTGTGTGTGCTGAGTTTGAGGGATTCTTTATAGATCTTGGATATCAGCCATTGGGTAGAATTCATGAAGAAGGTGGTAAAAGTTTGGAATTTTCTTGTGAATTGAGAGACATGTCTGACACAAGAATGGTAAAAACGTTTTAATACGGTGAGATTGACACCCGCTAATTTGAAAACCATCCACACAATTGTATGATATTAAAGAGAGCTCAGTAAGTTGGCTGTAGGATTGGATGAGAGAAATTTGGAAATTGATTAAGAACCAGAGAATTCTAGGGACGTTCTGGCATAAAAGCATAGTTGAATAGATTGGGGTGGGAAATAGTTCAAGTGTCAATCCAGTATTCTAAACTGGCAAGGCCATGGGATGTCTGGGAGGCTCAGTCAGTCAAGCATCTGCCTTTGGCTTGGGTCATGATCTTAGGGTCCTGGGATGAAGCCCGGAGTGGGGCTCCCTGCTCAACAGAGAGTCTGCTTTTCCTTCTCCCTCTGCCTCTCTCCTCCAACATCCCCCTGCCCCTGCTCACTGTCTCTCACTCTCTCTCTTTCAAATAAATAAAATATTTTAAAAATAAGTAAATAATTGGTGAGGCCAATAAATACTATTTATTACTCTGGATTAGAATCAGAGAGTTAAACTACAAACTAAATCATGGGTTGGGTAGGAAAACTTCATAAGAGTAAAAAGAGCATTTAAAACTAAAAAGAGCATTTTTCTTTTCTGATAAAATATATATATATATATTTTTTTTTTAAATATTTTATTTATTTATTTTTCAGAGAGAGGGAGAGAGAGCAAGCGAGCACAGGCAGAGGCAGAGGGAGAAGCAGGCTCCCCGCCGAGCAAGGAGCCCGATGTGGGACTCAATCCCAGGATGCTGGGATCATGACCTGAGCTGAAGGCAGCCGCTTAACCAACTGAGCCACTCAGGCATCCCTCTGATAAAATATATTTAACACCATCCCGAGGCAGGTGCCATATACACTGGCAAGTTATGTAGCCATGTAGGTATCTGGTTCAAACGTCCAAAGGAAACTAACATCTAGCCCACACAGACTGCTCCCTCTGGCCATGGGAAGGGGAAGAGCATATTTAATTTATACAGGCACAGGTCCAATGCAGAGGTAATCACTGTGAGTACTCTAGTGAACATCTTCTAGATGTTACTCTATGGCATAGGCAAATTTATGTACATAGAATCACATTGGGCAGACTGTGTTGTAAGCTGATCCTAAACCTGAAAACTGTAATTCTGTTTCATCTTCCTGTCCATGGGTAGATCTATGAAGCTTAATTTTGGCTGAGCTGCATGGTCCCATTATTCATAATCTCTCTATCATCTAGTTAGTTAGTTAGTTAGTTTCAGAGGTAGGATTTAGTGATTCATCAGTTGCATATAACACCCCATTACATCAAGTGTCCTCCTTAACGCCCATCACCCAATTATCCCTCCTCCTCTACTCCCCTCCAGCAATCATCAGTTTGTTTCCTAGAGTTCAGCATCTCTTATGGTTTGCCTCCTCTCAATTTTCATCTTATTTTATTTTTCCTTCCCTTCCCCTATGTCCATTTGTTTTGTTTCTTAAATCCCAAATCTGAGTGGAATTGTATGGCATTTGTCTTTCCCTGACTTATTTCGCTTAGCACAATGCCCTCTAGTTCTATCCATGTCATTGCAAATGGCAAGATTTCATTCCTTTTTTTTTTTTTTTAAGATTTTATTTATTTATTTGACAGACAGAGATCACAAGTAGGCAGAGAGGCAGGGAGAGAAAGAGAGGAAGGGAAGCAGGCTCCCTGCTGAGCAGAGAGCCCGATGCGGGGCTCGATCCCAGGACCCTGGGATCATGACCTGAGCTGAAGGCAGAGGCTTTAACACACTGAGCCACCCAGGTGCCCCAAGATTTCATTCTTTTTGATGGCTAAGTAATATTTCACTGTATATCTATACCACATCTTCTTTATCCATTTGTCTGTTGATGGACATCTGGGCTCTTACAATAGTTTGTGACAGCAATGTCCACAATAGTCAAACATTGGGGTGCAGGTGAATCACTACTTTTGTACCTTTTGATAAATACCTAGTAGTGCAATTGTTGGATCTTAGGATAGCTCTATTTTTTAAATTTATGGTGAACCTCCATATGGTATTCTAAAGTGGCTGCACCAGTTTGCATTCCCACCAACAGTGTAAGAAGGTTCCCCTTTCTCTACCTTATTGTCAACATCTGTTGTTTCCTGAGTTGTTAACTTTAGCCATTCTGACCAGTGTGAGGTGGTATCTTACTGTGGCTTTGATGTGTATTTCCCTGATGCTGAGTGACGGTGAGCATTTTTTCATGTGTCTATTGGCCACTTATATGTCTCTTTGGAGAAATATCTGTTCATGTCTTCTGTCCATTTCTTCACTGGATTTTTTGGGTTTTTTGGGTGTTGAGTTTGATTAAGTCCTTTACAGATTTTGGATACTAGCTCTTTAACTGATAATACATTTGCAAATATCTTCTCCCAGTCGGTAGGTTGTCTTTTAGTTTTGTTGACTATTCCCCTTTGCTGTGCAGAAGTTTTTATCTTGATGAAGTCCCAATAGTTGATTTTTGCTTTTGTTTCTCTTGCCTTTAGAGATGTGTCTAGCAGGAAGTTGCTGTGGCTGAGGTCAAAGAGGTTGCTACCTGTGTTTTTTTTCTAGGATTTTGATGGATTCCTGTCTCACATTTTGTTCTTTCATTCATTTTGAGTTTTTGTGTATGGTGGAAGAAAGTGAATCAAGGAATCGATCCCATTTACAACTGCAGCATTATTTGTTTAACGGATAATCTAATGATAAATATTTAGGTTCTCAGGAAATATTATTCTTTTAGTAGCATAGGATAGTGCCCAGTTTCTTTCGATATCATCCAAGTTAGCTTTTTAAAAATCTTGACTATTTTGGCCAATTTTACAGACAAATAGAAATATCTCAATGTTATTTTCAATTCTTTAATTATTTCATACATTAGGCATATTCATTTGTATTTATTTTCTAGTAGATTTTCTATTCACCACTAAGAATCAGTGAAGTATGGAGATGAAACTCAGATTCTCAAATCAGTGTATCCATGCTGAAAACTACTTACTAGTTATATAACCTTGAACACATTAGTTAGCCCTTCTACATCATTAGGTTTTTCTGAGGATTTAGATGAGTTAATATAAATATGTTTAGAAAATTCTCTAGGGATAGTAAATGCTATTTAAGTAGTAACTGTTTTTGTTGTTCAAATCACTTAATCTTATTTTTTTCTTTTCTGAGCATAACATTATAGTTAAGAATGTTGGTTCTGCAATCAGATGGGATTTGATCATTGACTCTCCAATTACTGGCCTTATGACTGAGCAAGTGACTTCATCTCTCTGAGCTTCAGTTTACTTACCTTGGAATCTTCTTAGTATAGTTAGTATAGTTATGAGAATTAATGGGTTAATTCTTAGAATAAATATTGCAAAGTAAATGGCATAAATACTCATTAAATAGCAACTACTGTTAATGTTGCAATGATTTCTTTATAGTGTAGATTATAAACAGTAATCTTTGTCTGTTATAAACATTTTAATTTCTTTCCTAGTATATGTGTCAGGGACCCAACAGAAAACATCTAGCCCAATCAAATTAGGATAATTTGAGAAAGATTTATGAAGATTGTAGGACCATGTTTTAAGATGTATGGTGAAGGGAGGAAACCACAGGGGATTATGCAGTAACCTAGAGTAGACACCTCTAGGGTAAAGGAACAAAGGGAGGAAGAGATTTCTGGAAATTGGGAATAACAGTGGACGTCGAATGAGCAACATATCAAGTGTTGCTTGATGATCAAGTGATCATCAAGTGTTGCTTGATGATCAAGTGATCATCAAGCTTGCTGGGGATTCCCATGGTAAAGCCCAAGGGAAACCAAAGAATCCCCAGGAGCTACTGATTCAGACAAATTCAATGATTTCTGGAGGCCTTAGAGGTCTATTCAGGCACAGGGATAGAGAGTAGATTCAAAAAAGGATGGAATTAGATCTCAAGGGACAAAGCTACAGTGTCATTTTAATTTTTGTTCATGTTCCCTTTTGCCAAATATTCACATCTAATTTTTTAAATAAGATTGGTTAAATTTCTTTATAGTGTCTGGTATTGAGGTCACATTTTGGCTATATCTGTTCCAAGATTATAAAAAATACTCTCTCATATTTTTTTCTATGTCTATACTTGTATAGTTTCCTTTCTTATATTTAAATATAAATCTATCTGAAATGTATTCCACATTCTTTTTATGTCTCAAATGTCTAACTAGCTAGCTGAATGCAATTTATTCAATTATTCATTTACTGGAGCTGTGCTTTGATTGGATATTTTATTGTGATGGTGTGAGAACTCAAAAATTAGGGGCTAGAAGTAGGTGTTAATTTTCTAAATTGTGCTGGGGCTAAATGAGAAAGAGATGCTAATAGAAGAGTAGGGAATCTATGCAGGTAAAAGGTATTTAAAAATTAAGGTGAAATCAGTAACATTCTAGGCTTTCATAAATATTATTTCCATTGCCTAAAATGCATTTCTCATCTCATCTACTATATCCCAAGTCTTTTTCTGCTGATGGACTTTGTTTTGTCTTTTTACACTCATCTCAAATGTCAACTTTTAGGAAATGGCCCCATCTCTTCCCCAGTGCATCTCTGTTCTTTGCTCCCAGGTACTCTTCATACATTTTTTTAAAATTTCATATATAATCTTGTAATGATTACATGGATATTGCTTCCTAGCTGAACTATGAGATCCTCCAAGGCATGGCTACTCATTTTGAGTGTTGATTTCCCAGTTTCTGGATCATGTCCTGGAATGCCCACAGATAATGCCATAAGTAATGCATATCACACAGTGAATAAAACTGACATAGGGCTAACAGGTTATGGAAATTCTCTAGAGCTGAGGCAAGGGTCATGTAGAGAGCTATGTTTCATGCTGAGATAATTCATAAAATAGAAGTCAGGTGGGAAAGAGAGTCGACTGAGGAAAGTATCTGCCAAGTTCATCAGTAGGCTTGGAATTAGTAGGAGGATTTGGCCCAGGGTGGAAGGTGGATAACTAGGTGTGTGGAAGAGTGAAGGTCAGCAGCAGGCAGTTAGCTGAGGTGTGACGGTCCAACTATTCTGTGACTCAGGGAAAAGAGTTGTACAAGATCAGAAAGGAAATGGCATTCTGAAGGAGGAAAAAACGGTCTATCTTCCTTTCTCAAATCCTATCTTTACCATTTCACATAAAGGCTATACACATTTTGAAGGTTTAGAATTTTTTCTGGGTGCTATTTTACTTGTAACAGACACTTAATTACAATGTGTGAGTGGGTGGGCAGGATCGCTGAACCAGGAGGATGTTTAGGCCTGAATGGAAGATTCCAGAATTCATGTCATGACTGGTTAGGCATTTAAATATGTCCATTGACTCCCTTACTAAATACGTTTGATCTTGGTCTCTCCCTAATGTTGGGCTCTTAATCTATTTAAAAAATCAAATATAAGATGATAATGTTAATTAAATTTATTGTGTAATCATTTCACAATATATGTTAAGTCACAGCCTTATGCTGTATACCTCAAAATTACGCAGTTCTGAATGTCAATTATATCTCAGTAAGACTGGAAAAAGGAAATAGTAACAATTATACATTGTTGTGTCAATATTTTTAATGATAAATCTTGTGTATAGTATCCAGTTTTAAGATTATATAAATAAGTTGAGTCACGTTGAAGACCTCTTATCGATAATTTTAGTGTGCTTATATGTAGTTTTTTACCTCATTCCTTTTACTGTATTTGTTGTAAATGAGCACTGAGAGTTTTAGGTAGAAAAGTATGCATGTTTTCATCAACAATCTACAGGTATATTTATGCTTTTCATATTGAAAATAGATTAAATGCAAAAACTGCAAATTGCTATTTACACTCTGCAGATACAAAAAGAGTTTCTGAGCTCCATCAGCCTCCTTCTCTGATGCACACTAACACTGCCTCTTCTGTGTTAGAAGCCACAACACTGCATCAACAGCAATACTACGAACTAACAATATTAGAGTCAACACTCACAGAGCCCTTATTACATACTACCTACTTTTCTGTACCCTGAATATACTCAATTCACTTCATCTTCACGTTAGTTCTATGAAATACACATGATTATTATTTCTAAAGATGAGTAAACTGAGGCACAGAGATATTACTCATACCAGATTACATAATTAGTAAGTAGAAGGGTAGGACTTGAACCCAGGCAGTCTGGCTCCAGATTCCAATAGTGCTCCCAAGATCCACAATATAATCCAAATAATGGTGGCACAAGCTCTTATCTGTTAGAAGATAGTACCAACACCGTTTTCCAGCTGGTTCTCAGAGTTTCCCTGGACATTGCCAGTTGTGCTGGGGACACATTTCCATTGAGAACCTCATTACCCCAGTCTGATTTGGGGAGATAACTTTACCTTCTACTTGTTTGCTTCTCACTAATCATCAGAAATGCTCTTATTCCCCAAATGCATAGGATCCTAGACAATAACTTTAAGATTTTAATGAGAGTTCAGAGGCAATTCAAAGAAAGAACCTCCATAAATGAACTTTTCACCACTGCAGGTAGCCCAACCCATCCTTAAATTTCCTCCCATGTTGTGCTCCTTATTCATTCCTGTCCCACCTCCCTGGGGCCTTGAGAAGCTCTGCCCATCAAGAGTTGTTCAGGCTGCTTCCTAGACTTCTGAAAATGGGTCACTTTGGTTGGCCTCAGTACAATCTGTTGACAGTGTTTGCCTTTTTCTTCATTTTGAATGGATAATTTAATGGTGAGTTAGGACGGGACTTACCACAGATTGTGATCACCATGCTGCCTTAAACTGAAAGTTCTCACATTTGAACTTTGCAGCTTTCCTGCACATTACTCTCATAATACATTTTCAGAGTACAGATCTTCAGATTAGACATTTTAATATTTGCTAAATAGGAAAAGTTGTTTATTATGTCCTCTTGTTTTTGTTATTTTATTCTCATTTATTTTTAACACCAGAAATGTACATGTAACTCCCAAGTTTTAGAACTTGAACTTAGTTCCAAGTCTTACCCCTTACCAATTATGCGGCCTTTGGCAAGTTCTTTGAATTCTGTTTCCCTGAATATAAAATAATGCAAAACATTCACATTGTATTTTAATGATATGCTCCAAGAAAATACAACATAAAGCAAAATACTTATAAATACTCATTATCCAAGACATGTTATGACCACGGCTTCATCCTGCCATTCCTCTTCCTACCCTACCTCGAACATATAAGATCATCCATTCAAACTCTACCATGGCCAGTAAGGTGGCTTATCATGTGGCTTCTACTTACCCTCTTTCACGTGATTTCTTATTACTCAAATACTTGCTCATTCTGCTCTAGTCACATAAGCTTTTATTCTGTTCTCTGAATATGCCAAGTTCATTCCTGCCTTACAGATTTTGCAAGAAGCTATCCTTTCTGCCTGAAATATTCTTCCCCAAATCTTCTTATAGATGGCTCTTGCTTGCAATTAAGTCTTAGCTCAAATGTGACATTGTCAGAGAGGCCCTGACTATCTACCCCATCCTATCACTGAGAATCATAGTAGCCTGTTTTTCCTTCTCCATAGCACTTACTACTACTACCTGAAGTTTTTATTTGCTGCTGCACATTGTCTGTCTCCTATAATGAAAAGGTATGCTCCTTGTGAACATGGACCATGTCTGCCATTTTCACGGTCATATCCCAATGTGTATAATACAGCCTCACACACAGTAAAACTTCAATAAATATCTGGTTAATAGTGTTGAGTAAATTAGAGATAATAATTAATTTTTGACTTCTGGTTTGATGGAAGAATTATGCAGACACACGAAGCTGTGGCCCCAAAGGAAATGACTAAAGTAATCAAATTCCTAAAATGGAGTGAGTTAAATAGAGGGGGTAGGTTCTTGTACCCCCTCTGTATTTACCTTCAACCCTTTATTTACCTTCAACCCTTTATTTACCTTCAAGAGTAGAATCAGAGGCAGGGCTCACAGAGTTTAAGAAAGACCTAAAATCTCTGTATCCTTGTTGTCTTTCTTGAAGAGTCAACAAACAAATGAAGTATAGATTGCTTTTAAATTTTATCATAATAGGCCTTTTCTCTATTCCTAGCCAAAGTACTTGTATGACTTATGTCAATAAAGTTAGTGCAAAATATGACTACTGATAACAAAATAGGATGTGTGTAAATGAGAAGAGTAATTATAAAAGAAGCTGTAAAGGGATGATGCACTATAGCCAGACTTCTTTCACCTAATACATAGTGAAACCTCATATTGAGAAATTCTGACATAACAGGACTGGGTGGGCCCTGGCCGTTGGTAATTTTGCTAAGCTATCCAGGTTCTTAAAATCAGTTGCCATTATTAAGAATGACTGATCTAGACCAGTCCCTTCCTAGTTTAAAACATAACTCAGAAACCAATATGATGTTTTTACATAATGTTTTCTGTGCTTTTTATTGATTTTTGCATTGGAATTTTTCAACAATTAAAAGACTACAATTATGCCTAGTTATAGAAACCTGATAGTAAAAATTAGACAGACATGCTTTTAAAGCCTGTTTGATTACATTCTGAATGTTAAAAAGTTCTAACTTTTCATTTAATTGATAATGGGCCTAGTAAGAAATGTCATGAGCTTCTTAACATTCTTTTGAGAATATAAAGAGCATTTTCAAAGAATCATACCAATAAAGAATAATTAGATGAAAGCAAAATATTTTTAAAATCTAATTTATGTTCTGGAGTCATAAATTTAGAATTTTTCTTTTTTTATACAAGCATACTAGAAGCTAGCTTTTTATTTAAAGTATCATAAATAATTGTTAGTTATTTAGTAGAAATTAATAAATAAAAATACATTTTCTTTAAATGACATTTTAAATATTCCCCAGGCATTCAGGCGATCTTCCCAAAGCAAATGAAGATTTTGAATTAATGTAAATATTATTTCTTATGCCCAGCATGGGGGTTCACTGGGTATTTTAAAATATATATACATTCTTTTTATCTTGATATGTACACTTGATTTTTCTTTGTGCTCTATGTACTTAGCAATGGACTGCTTGTCTTCTTTAATGAATATTTATTTATCACATATCAATGCTGGGAGATGAGTCACTGGGCCAGGCTAGGATTCCTGCCCTCTTGAGCCTTAGTCTGGTCCAATGTTTTTCAAACTTTATTGTGTATATAAGTCACCTGCATCTTGCTAAAATCCAATCTTTGACATAGATTTGGTGCATGGCCTGAGAGTTTGCATTCTCACAAGCTCCCAGTCTTGCTGCTGGTCTGTGGATCACACTTAAAGTAGAAGACTTCATCCTTCCTCAGTGGTTTTAAGAGTCAGTGGCTCTATTATTAATCAGTCCCAACCTGTAGTTTTCTTATGAAGTGTACTATTAAAGTCCTATTCAGTATATTCATTTTTTATCTTGTTGTAGTTCTGTTCTCTCACTCAATTATGACTTGTCTGAAGGCAAAAACCAAGTTTTATATTTTTTTCTCTCTCATAAAGCCTGGTGTGCCTGGGATCAGAGAAACTACTCAGTGAATACTTAACTGGGTGATACTCCATGATTTAGGTTTAGCTCTCCATACAAGCTGAAGAGGGCATCAGAAGATTTCTTGAAACCCCTAACGTAACCAGACTGAAGATCAAATGGATTTGGAGATCATAATCTTTCCACCAAAAGGAATTCTGACCTCCTTCATGATGCACTTCAATAGTCCATCTCTTTTTTTGTCTTTGGCATGTGATTCAAGTAGAGGACATGCAGCAGGTAGGTACTCCCTACCCCCACCCCACCACCAACAGGAAGTGGCTCTCAGACAGTGTCCACAGATTTAAAAAGTTTGTGGAGAGAAAGCAGTGGTGTGCCTAATCTGCAGGAAAGGTTTGTGGGGAAAATACAGGTTCTGATTATTCCCACAGTGCCTCTTCTGAACGGAAATGGGAATTGTGGGCTTCATTTTATTATTTTAATTAGCCTTATGCGGTGCATTACAGACCCCAAAGTGGTCAGAAAGCCACAGTACATCCCCATGTATATTTCATAGGTCTGCACTATGGCTTTCATATTTCAAGTAATTTCATCCCTAGGCTTTGGCCATTTGTTACAATAATGCAAGTGTGCAGGAGCACATGCAGTGTTATTTATTACATAAATGCCCACCAAGTGCTACCTAGCATCCCCATTTTTATTTTTTTTTTACCCTGAAAAATGACTTCTGAAGCTGACCTTACAGAAATGTGTTTGTGTGTTAAACTGCCTCCTTAGAGCATGGATTCTTACATGCATATAGTGAGATTTCTGTCCTGTTGCAAAGGGGCCATTTTACTCGGTGACACAAACCTTTTTCAACTGCTTCACACATGCAGCTGCATGCTGCTTTGGGCCAAGTTATTGTTGCCCAAGGAGTGCTGCATTTTATTCCTCTAGTATGAGTGACTCAATGTGACAATGACAATTAGTTCTCAATACTGAATGAACTATGGAGAAAGCATAGACAGCCAAAATCCAAGAAGCAAGGTCCTGTTTGAAGGATAGTGAACCTTATTCTAAGCCAATGTTTGTTTGTTTTTAGTCACTGATGAATAACACCAACAGCATCATCTCATACACATCACCTGCAAGAGAGTGGGTCTTGAGAGTTGAGTCAATGCGGAACACTTTATTTAGATTGCAAATTATCTAGCTACCTCAGCAGACTGCAAAATCAACTGGAAGCTTTTCAGCATTTAATTAAGCAGGACAAAAGAAAGTCCCAATAATAACAGTGTGAAACTGCCAGAGAAAAATTATGAATACAAAGGGAGAAATCATCAGTAATTAACCCCAATCTGAGACTACAGAGGAGACTCCAAAACAAGAAGGGAGCACATGCAAATACTAAATTTGCTTGAATTGAATGATTTCATGTTTAATTTAACTATAAATTCACAAGAACAGTGGTCCAGTTGCTAGGGGGAAAAATATTCCACGTAGCAATTTCCCAAACCTTCATAGGGAAGATGAGTTTCACATCTCATGTGTGCTTTTCCTTTTGTTTCATGGTTGGATTTTTACAGTATTAGGTTAAGTTATCAGCCTCTGCTGAGATATTGTGAGGGGGGTGGGGAAAGGAGTAATGGCTATGGGGTTTGGGGGTTAAGGAAGGGGAGGGAATTCTGCCTATAAAACTACAGTGATCCTTTGGCGTCTGAGAAAACTGTCTTTCCTCACTGCTAGTCAACCTGGAGAGGTTTTATTTTTTTCTTTTTTAATTCTAGCTTGTATATTATTTTCTTTAATGGCACCTTCCATGACCCCCAGGGTCTGTGTGCTCTTAGCATTCTGAAGTACCTCTATTAATTAGCCAGTTTCACCATTACCCTATGATTGTTTAGTCTCCATTATGACTCATTTTTCTCCCCCTTTTAGCTTTTCTTCGGCACCTTTAGGGCATAACCTGGATCATTCTCATTTTCTAGCTCCTAGGACAGTGCCTGACTACAAGTTAGCTTCTTAATAAAAGTTTCTGAATTTTCAGGGCTCAGCTCTGTACCCCCTTGTTATTTTATATGCTGCAGAGGCAAAACTATTGGACTTGTGGGATAAAGTGACTGACTAAATATTAGGATCAGTTGATTTTCAAAAATTTTAGGTAAAATGCAAATCATGTAGAGAAATTGGCTTTTGTTTATAAGCCTCAATTTGAATGATATACAAGTAGCCCTTTATATTTCTCTGACCATAAAATAGCAACTGTAACTTTCCTTTATATTAGCTCAGTTTATAATAATGCCAGGACTGCTTCCTTAATTATTTTAAACTTGATTTTTTCCCCTAAAATGCCAATTTATTGCTAGAATGTTATCTGTTGTTCAATAATGGTACTTGTAATTTAAATAGATGACACACTGTCAGGTATCCTAGTCAGTTAAAGTATATTTTTTAAATAGGGGTGTTATTTTGAAAATAACTTCCTAAGCCAAATTAAAGAGAATTTGGCCTAATGATTGTTTAAACAAATTCCTGTGCTAATAGCATTCTACCATTGTAAATATCAACTCTGAATGACATTACATATTTCAGTAAAAGTATCCCCCCGCTAATTGATTCTTGACTCATATTCTTTAACTTATTATGAATTGGGATTAGTCTCAGTTGTTTAATTTTCCTGCCTCTGTGCATTTCTTCAAACTGTTCTCTCCACCTGGAATACCCTTCCTTCTTATCTCTATTTAAATCCCAATCATTTTTAAGTTTCAAGTCAATTGTCATTCATAGAATGTATGTCAGCCGGTGCCTTACCTTTGCAGCTATTCATGAAGTATCCATTTGCTTTCTCTATTCCAGGAAGGATTTGTAGTCTAACCCATAATTATTTCTCCTTCTAGTAGGCAACCCCAGCAATTACATTAAACATGTACTCAATAATACAAATTCAACTGGATATGCATGGATTGGGATGGGGGAGCATGAGAGCACGTGTGCATGTGCCAGAGAGAGAAAGAGAGAGAGATTTTAAATAGAGGGTGATTTTAAAGCCCCTAACAATATCCCACTCTGTTTAAAGCAAATATCCTAAATAAGCATGAGTTCCTAGATGGGTTCCCTTAGCTATTCTCAAGTACCTAGATCTCAGAAGGTAAGATCTTACCACTATGCTTGGTTCATTCAATGTGACCCCAAACAGGCTTATGCTGGATTTGATGATCGAACAATAGAACAACTGTTTGTTCCAATACTGAAAGGGAGCCTGGTCAAATAGGATTTAATGAACAACTCAGTCTTCAATAAGTTGTCTTCCTAAAGAGTTTTCTGGGAAATTTTAAAACTCTATTCAATAATTTTCCTCTGACTCACTGACTCTGTAGTTTAACCTTCACTTTAAATGTGACTTCTTTGTATCATATGATAAATAATTCTTTGCGTATCTATTTTTCTCTGTTAGATGACTATAGTATATTGGATTCCTGCTTTCAGTTCTCTTTCATTAATATTATACTTCCCCCTTTTTGTCATGGTTTGATGGCAACTAGATTTTACTTTTTCACCTTCATCTGTTGGTCTTGATAGTGAAGAGACACAGCAGACTTTAAACATGCTGTTGAATATGGCTTTTTCTCTTGTGTTCTTATGATTCACATGAGAAGTACAAGGTCCCAGTAGTAACCTTTTCAAGAATAAACACTTGTAGCAGTTGGGAGTGGAGTTATCTGATTCCACCCAACATCATCAAGACCCACAGCCAATTAACGGTGGTATGCCCTTGTTCTTTATCTGTTGGAGGAAGATAATGGTGGGTGGTGGTAGCATACTATCCATAGCGTAGGGTCTCTGCCTGTATTAAATGAGTCACTATGTATCTTAGAACAGTATCTGACACAAAGGAAGTGCTCTGTAAGTGTCAATAATTATCATTACCATTTTAAAAGGTTTTTTTTTTTTTTTTTTTAAGTAGGTTCCATACCAAACATGGGACTTGAATTCACAACCTCATGATCAAGAGTCACATGTCTCGGGACGCCTGGGTGGCTCAGTTGGTTGAGCGACTGCCTTTGGCTCAGGTCATGATCCCAGCATCCTGGGATCGAGTCCCACATCGGGCTCCTTGCTCGGCAGGGAGCCTGCTTCTCCCTCTGCCTCTGCTCGCTCTCGGTCTGTCTCTCTCTGAAAAAAAAAAAAAAAAAAAAAAGAGTCACATGTCTCTACTGACTAAGCTAACCAGCACCCCATCATTACATTTTTAATCACCTTCAATATAGTATCACAATACTAAAACTTTATAAGATAAACCCTATCATTGTTTCCATTCAGCAGATGAAAAACTGTAGAACAGAGAGTTAAAAATTTTACCCAAGGTCACAAAACTATTAAATAGCAATGTGAGACTCAGAATGAGGACTTGTTAACTCTGGAGTTCATGTCTAACCACTAAGCTGTCTTCTCTATTACTTTTGCTACTTACCACATACATAACCCAAGGCAATGTTGGAACAGAACCAGCTAACTGCTAAAATGGAAGGGAACCAAAGAGAAATAATACAGGACAGAGAAAGAATAGTATCTTAGAATATTATCTCACCACACTAAGATTGTTGAGTAACCATAATGATTTTCACTTTGTTTGTTTTTAAGATAGAATACAGCAACTCCTAGAAAGTGTTTTCACAAATTTCATTTTCTAATGGGGTTTTAGGAGCCAGCATAAAACATATTTAGAAAAGGAAAGCACAGAAGATAGCCTCTTTGCAAACCAGACTTATTAAAAATATTCACTTACTTGTATATGTGGATTTTTCACAGTATTTCAAGACAAGTGAAGGGTGCTTTGTTGAAATGCTGTATTTTAAATCCTAATGTTTATTGCCCAGGAGTGGTAAGGACATTGAATTTTCTTATGGAATTGAAGTCTCTGATTCAGGTAACCTAGTCCTTTATCTGATGTCAAGGAAAATAGACTAATATTTAGTTGAGAGCTGCTTTCTAAGCTATCTTATTTCCCCAAAGGCATGAGTGGCTGAGTGTGGAAGGAAGAAAAGCCCATGTCATCTACTGGGATTATAAGTATTTCCACAGGAAAGCATTTCTTGTTAAATTTCAAAGTTATGCTGGGATCCCAACACAGTCTCACCAACAGTGGAATCCACAAAGCCTTTGGGTAGGTAAGATTGGTAGTATTCCCCCTTGGTGAAGGGAGAATACCCAGATATTCATGCAGATTTGATATGATCAGTGCAGTATAATGTTTTTGGTTTAAGTCTCTTTTTTAGAAAAGAGTTCTCTAAATTTTTAAAGGACATAATCCACTATTTATGACCTCTTCCCCAAGGTTTGAAATAGAGGTCACCTGGGGCCAGACCAGGATTTTAGCTCACATACATAAGTTAATAGATGGAGAAAGACAATGGTGGCCAGGACTTTCTAGTCTGCCTATGAGTTCAAGTCTTCAGCCACCTGTTCTGCAGTGGAGAGATTTGTCTGACACTCATTAACACTATTTTCTCTAACCTACATATTTGGATTTTTGGAATTTTAGAAGGAGTCTAGAAAGAGGGCACCCTACCCTAAGGATCAATGTCCCCACTGAGAGGCCAAAGAGAATAAACCTCATAGAAGAGTCATTTAGAGATCTGGAAAGAACAATGTCTTGAGATTTTTCCAGTTAAAGTGAAGTCAGAATTGGAAAGTGAAGGGTTAGGAGAATATGCCACCCCAAAATATGGCTATAGGCCTTCAGTATATGCTTTGGAATACTGATTATCTTGAGTTATAGCACCTGAAAACCAGCAAATACAGGAAGAGATTTCTGTAAATGCTCTGATCTGCCTAAAGACAGATCCTAAAAAACAAACAAACAAACAACGTACTTGTCACCTCAACAGGGAATACAGACTCTTATCATTGGAAAGAGACTAGAAGTTGACACCATACTCCGTCAAATTTATCATGAAAGGTCATACTTCCCATTTGTTCTTGTAAGGCCCATCCATCTTCCCTAAACACCATTTACTCTCCCCTAAGAGGCCCACATCCCCTTTATCCTTTCAGTATTAAGATGGTATTTCAGTCCAAATTCTATGCTACTTTGGGGAGTTATCCATTTTTTCCCAGGTATCTCCCTGGGGGAGGTATATATGTTAATAGACTCCTGTTTGTTTCTTTCTGGTCAATCTTTTATTACAGGGGTCTCAGCTAAAAACTCATAAAGATAGAGGGAAAATCATTCCTCTCCCTTACACAGGCATAGTCTACTCCTTATTAGCAACTCCATTTCCAACCCAATAAGAGAAATAAAGGTGGCATTAGGTCAGATCCAACAGAAGAGAAACCCAAGGCTCTGCATCTCCTCTGGCTGCCAAAATGTAATTTCCATTTTGTTTGGAATGTGTTTTGGGGGGGGTACTAGTTTGTTTGGGAAATGATATTGCTCAGTTTGACAAGCTGGAACACATTCTTGTAAAGCCCCAGAAAAACCAATGCAACCCCACCACAGCACATATTATAGTATCTCTTTGGCGCTGAGATATGTCAGCAGCATTTTTCACCCCTTTCCAATGTGGGGGAAATTTTTACTACAACAGAAGTTTTTCTTTTGGTGGATATATTATAATTCTGTTAAAGCTTTTGGTTTGTTGGCTTTTGACCTAAAATGATATCACAAGAGAAAACATTCACACAATCTAGTCAAGGCATAAAAATGTAGAAAAGAGAAATAAGCCTACTATTGAAGAAAAGACATTTTGAGCAATTTGAGATTTCTAAAAACTGAGTAAATCACAGGCTCTTATTTGCAAGGTTCTCCATGAGGAAGGGTGGGGCAGGAGTGAAATTTACAATAAAAATATATAAGTTTGTAACGAAAGGAGAAATTCTCAGAATGCTTCTCCAGTGAGGGAGATTACTAACTACTAAATGCCAAGAGGTTGTAGTTCTTACCAACTGCCTTCAACTCTCTGTTATAATAGAAGTATGAACTGGTTTGTTCTGGCTTGATTCCCCTGGCCACAAGACAGGAGAAGAAAAACAATGTGGTGAGAATATGAAGAGGCCATCCTTGGGACAGTTTGTACATTGCCTCATTTTATCTCTTCTTTGGTGAACATAGTGTACCCAGGTAAGGCTCCGAAGAAGCAATGTGAGATATTATGATCAAACAGCCTACCATGTTCAGTGTAAACCCTGCCAGATGATAATGATTAATGTGCTTCCAGATAACTATAGAAGACAGACTTACTCCCCAGAATAAATACTTGCAGGTTTGCTAGAGGTTTGCCGATGATGGCCATTGGCCTGCTGATTTTTCTAAATCTGGTCTTGGGAATCAGAAGCAGCCTGTTTGAGGAAAATAGAACTTTTAGGTGAGCCCTAGAACCTCCAGTCTTTTCTACCATCACATTTTGTCAAGCATCTCTTTCATTTTCATCACATCCAGGGAATCAGGGCTACTGCACAGAAAAGTGAAAGGTGGACCCATTCTCTGTTTGTTCTAATGGGGAACCAGTGGTTCTCCAGATCACTTGGAGGAATTGCTGACACACAGACTTCTGAGCTGTACTCCCAGAGTTTTTGATTCACTTGGTCTGACATGAAGCCTGAGATTTTCTCTGGGTGATCCTGATGGTGCTACTCTGGGGACCACATTTTAAGGCTCCTCATAATAGGGGCACCTGGGTGGTTCATTGGGTTAAGCATCTGCCTTTGGCTCAGGTCATGAACCAGGGTCCCAGGATTGAGCCCCGAATTGGGCTCCTTGCTCAGCGGGAGGGAGGTCCTTCTCCTTCTGCTTCTCCCCCTGCTTGTGCTCTCTCTGTGTCTCTCTCTCCTATGTCAAATAAATAAATAAAATCTAAAAAAAGAAAAAAAAAGTCACTGCAATAGGTCAGATAGAAGTGTTAGTGTTCAAGCAAGAACATTTCCAGATGTGATGTTCAGACTTTGCTCTTCAGTGGCCTGGAAGGGAGAGGAAGGCTCAGAGACCAAGGCTGAAATATATGTGTAGTTCGGGAGCTAGAGGCACCCAGACCTCTTAAGGCTGGTCATTCAGATAGAATCATTTGCAGCAATCTGCTTACATTACAAATCTACACTTAATACAAGTCTTAAATATTCTGTATCATTTTTATAGGAGATGACTGAGAATCATTTTAGCCATGAAAACATTTGGGGCGTAAAAGAGAAAAATGGTTTGTGTTGAACTTGAGCATTTCAGCCTGGGGACTCTAGGCACCTCTAGTATAGGGTTGAAGGACAGCCAGAAACAGTTGCAACATTTGCACTTGTCATATACTTGCCTTTTCCTAATTTTCCTTTGTTTTCTTCCTCCTTCCCTTCTTTCCTTCTACATAAACTTGCAAGCAAAATAAGCACGGCATTTTTAGGAAATAAATGGCATATACTTAAAATACATTAAAAAAAACTTTAAGGTGTACATCTGCTAAATTTCAATCATGTAAGAAAGTATACTAAAAAAGTAAACACTTGATCTTCTGATTCTGAAAGGTTTGCTCCTTTTAGTATTCCATTGGGAGTACATCCAAAAAAAAAAAAAATTCTCTTCCTCTTCTAAGTAGGTAACCATTTAGCTTCTGACATGAATTAGCCAATAATCATCTCTTCCTTTTTAAAAGATGGAAATCACTGTTGAAGACATGGTTAATTTTTAATGTGCTTTCTCCAAAAGTTAGAATAACTTTTAAAAACTCAAGTCAGAAACTAAAACGGATGTTATCCCATGGATGGATGACATCAATTGAAATGTATTTTTTTTTTCTTCCAGGTGATTGATGTAATTTTCTATTAAAGTGACCTTTGCTAGAAATGTTTTCCCTGTAATGATTTCCTGTCCTTTGGACTCAGCAACCAGAACAGAAAAACTAGCTTAAGCCTTTCAGCTACTTGATGTTGAAGTGGGAAGAGAAGTTGAATCTTAAAGGGAGCACAGCTGTATGCCATGTGAGTGCCAATCCCAAACCAGCCCTCCAGCTCCAATATCACAGCCCACTGTGGTCATCTCATGGACATCCCTTCAACTTTAATACAGTCCTACTTCCCTTTTTATTGTGAAGCATCTGTGGCCACACTCAGAATTCCAGCTAAATATGTAACATAATGTGTATCAGATAAGAACATAAATATGCGTATGGTGGGGAGGAGCTATACTCTCAAGAACTGGGCAAGGGGAAGGCTGATAATCAGATGGAAAGGAGCAGTGTAGGGGGAAGGAGTGGAGGATATACACATACAACTTGCAATAGCGTGCTATTCCAGGATCTCCGGTTGGGGATTCAAGGTGTGTGTGTGTATATGTATAAACCAGCACTTTCTGGTTCATTCATGTCATTCTCTACCATTCTTTATTAGGTCTTTTCCTAACTGGCTTCTGTTTCCTGGGCCTTTTCCTGCATATCCTGTTCTATCATTTCCTGTGTGGAGTTTAGCACTACCTCTAGTACAAAAATCTAGTAATACAATATATTACCGACTGCATCTTTGAATGTATGACTTTTCTGACCCATATACTTAGTACTACTGAGAATGTGAAAAAACAATAAC
Organism: Taxidea taxus jeffersonii; assembly: GCA_003697995.1. Lineage (NCBI taxonomy): Eukaryota > Metazoa > Chordata > Mammalia > Carnivora > Mustelidae > Taxidea > Taxidea taxus. The sequence continues at coordinate 366,569 of ML106089.1, read as the reverse complement.
CAGTATTTCTTTGTTTTTCAGGGTGTTTACAATTTTAATTGTGAAGGATTGTTTTCCTGCAGCATGGAAACTTATGTTTTTTACTGTCTGACACAGAGGCAGAATCATATCTGTGATAGCCTCATCTAAAAGGAAGTGGCTGTGACATGGGAGTCTTAGGCATCCATGCTTCCCTAGGAAGGGAACTAGAGGAGGTAAGAAGTGGGTAACAAGAGCATCTAAATAATGATCTGTGGTAAATAGTCATTATGGTTTATAAATTCAAATCTATTCCATTCCTTTTAGAAAAGGCAGATCAACCTTTTTCAAAGAAATGGAACAAATAATCCTAAAATTTATATGGAACCAGAAAAGACCCCCAATAGAGGAATGTTGAAGAAGAAAACCAAAGCTGTGGCATCACAATTCCAGACTTCAAGCTCTATTACAAAGCTGTCATCATCAAGACAGTATGGTACTGGCACAAAACCAGACACATAGATCAATGGAACAGAATTGAGAGCCCAGAAATGCACCCTCAACTCTATGGTCAACTTATTTGACAATGCAGGAAAGAATGTCCAATGGAAAAAAGTCCCTTCAACAAATGGTGTTGAGAAAGTTGGACAGCCACATGCAGGAGAATGAAACTGGACCATTTCCTTATGCCATGCACAAAAATAGAGTCAAAATGGATGAAAGACCTAAATGTGAGACAGGAATCCATCAAAATTGTTGAGGAGAACACAGGCAGCAACCTCTTTGACCTCAGTCATGGCAACTTCTTCCTAGAAACATCACCAAAGGCAAGGGAAGTAAAGGCCAAAATATGAACTACTGGTACTACAGCAAAGGAAATAGTCAACAAAACCAAAAGACACCTGACAGAGTGGAAGAAGATATTTGCAAATGACATATCAGATAAAGGACTAGTATCCAAAATCTATAAAGAACTTATCAAACTCAACACCCAAAGAACAAATAAACTAATCAAGAAATGGGCAGAGGACATGAACAGACATTTCTGCAAAGACATCCAAATGGCCAATATGAAAAAGTGCTCAACATCACCTGCCATCAGGGAAATACAAATCAAAACCACAGTGAGATACCACACCACACCACACTACACTAGTGAGAATGACTTAAATTAACAAGTCAGGAAATGACAGATGTTGGCAAGGATGAAGAGAAAGGGAAACCATCCTACACTGTAGGTGGGAATGGAAGCTGGTGCAGCCACTCTGGAAAACAGTATGGAGGTTCCTCAAGAAGTTGAAAGTAGAGTTATCCTATGACCCAGCAATTGCACTAATGGATATTTACCACAAAGATATAAATGTAGTGTTCTTAAGGGACATATGCACCCCAATGTTTATAGCAGCAATATCCATAATAGCCAAAATGTGAGAGAGCCTAGATGTCCATCAATAGATTAATGGATAAGGGAGATGTGGTTTATATATACAATGGAATATTATACAGCTGTCAAAAAACCAAAATATTGCCCTTTGCAATGATGTGCATGGAACTAGAAGGTATTAGGCTAAGCAAAATAAGTCAATCAGAGAGGAATAATTATCATATTATCTCATTGATTTGAGGAATTTGAGAAATAAGACAGAGAATCATAGGGGAGGGGAGGGAAAAATGAACAAGATGAAACCAGAGAGGGGAACAAACCATAAGAGGCTCTTAATCTCAGGAAACAAACTGAGGGTTGCTGGAGTGGAGGGGGGCTGGGAGGGATGAGGTGTCAGGGTGATGGACATTGGTGAGGGTGTGTGCTATGGTGAGTGCTGTGAATTGTATAAGACTGATGATTCACAGACCTTTACCTCTGAAATGAGTAATACGTTATATGTTATTTAAAAAAAAGAAAAAGTATCTATATATGTTATATGAATGAATATTGATATTCTTTCTTACTATGCTTAATGCTGGATCAACTAAATCCACTCTGCCTTTGAATACACACACACACACAGTCTTGTCACTACCATTTATTTTCTTAGGGATGAGAGATACCAATAATAAATACAAAACAATGTATGATTTTTGTCATTTGAAACCATACTTGAATTTGTTGAAAAGCTCCCCCCTTCAGCTTAAACATTATGAACTTTACTCAGCATACCAGCTAGTCTCCCTGTAAATATTTATCCTTAATATTTAAATACAGATCCTACCTGAATTTGAATGTATTAAGGTACAGAGAAATGGGATGAAGACATAAAATGAGCTTTTGTCTAGTGCTTGTATCTGAGGTGATTTCAAGGAAAGATATACTATATCCTTGTATCAGACACACTTAATCCACAAATCTTAGGTACAATCCAAATTGATTTAGGTCAACTGAATTAAATTCAATAGCCTAAAAAGAAAGAAAACCAACAATTTTGTTGCAGGATGATCCGGAATTCAACACATGCATGTATATAAGAATTCAACCCCCAAAAACCTGGATAATGCAAGAAGAATTAGAAAAGTATGGGAGTGTCTTAATCTTCCAGTCTGCTATACTAGAATACCATAGACTGAATGGTTTATAAACAATCATCTTTCATGGTTCCAGAGATTGGCAGTCTGAAATCAGGATGCCAACTTCGCTGAGTTCTGTTGAGAGCCCCTCCCAGGCTACAAACCGTGGACTTCTCCTAGTATTCTCATGTGGTGGTGAACAAGGGCACTAATCCCATTCACATAGGCTCCACCCTTACAAAGTCATCTAAACCCAATTATCTCCCAAAGGCCCTACTTCCTAATAGAATCACACTATGGGGTGATGTTTCAACTTAGGATTTGGGGGCAGACCCATTCAGTCTGAAACAGAGAGAAATGATGAAAAAGAACAAAGTTGAATTAAATTTCCCCTGGGTTCCCCAAATATTTCCAGAAATTTATCTAATTCAATTTTCTACATGACACTGGGTTGCCATCCTTCCATCTGTGACAAACCACCAAGCTTAGCACTCTGGATATCAGCAAGTGAGGACACATTTCTCCGGTAAGTACAGGTTCTGTCCCCTGTAGAGGACAGAAGTTGCTATGACCCTCAATCTTTGATTTGTAGGTGAACCATGTTCAATAGACACCAGAGAGATATTTTTGGAAGTGAGGATGCCTTTCTGTGTAGAAGATATGATTCTCATGGATTAACTAGAAAGCTGAAATTAAAACCTTTAACAGAAAATTACAAATCAGATGTACACAGGTAAATTTTTATAAGTATTTTATAGATCTATAATTTTTTTCTGTTATACTTTTAAATCTTTATTTTACTTTGGTACTTCCTTCTATTGCTCTGATTATTTTACTGCATGATCGACTGAAAATCACAGATTCTATATATCAAACTATTTTTCACAAATAATTTTAGAACTCAAAGTGTTTGGTAGGTATACTTGGGTGTTTTACAGGAATAAATCTGATAAAAGGAAGCATTTAAGTATTGTACATTTAGAAATCACATCTTTTGGAAATAAACTGTACCATCAAGACATATTGAAGATTCTCATACACAATATTTTTCCTAAATATTCCACAATTTGGTTGCGTAGCTTAGTGTTCAGACTTGCTCTTTACTAATCTGAAAATAATATTGAAGTTGTAAATAAAGAACTTTCAGCCCCCACAAGTCCAAGCATGAAAAAATGCCACGTGAGGAAGACAATCTTTACTTTTCCACAAATAGCTCTGTTAAGGCCAGCCATATTACCAAGAAACCACAGTTGCAAGTGGAGAACATGCTAGGCTATCTTATTCATGCTGATGTATGATCTAATTTCAAGTTTTACACTTTGTAAAAGTTCCTGTTTCCAGGAAAGCAATTCTCCCAGCCTATATCCTATTTTTGCCTGTGAAATGAATAAAAAAAAATGCAAGATACCTTTGGAATAGAACTTTTTTTTATTATTCAGAGCTGATTCTGCTCTTCTTTGAATTACAGTGTACATCATCACTTATCAATAAATCATTCCAATGGCTTCCGTCATCCCTCTCAGGCCAGAAAGTCACACTGTCTCTGGTTTGACAAACCTCTTAGGTTACTTCTTCTTTAATGTATGGCAAATGTATCTACACATCAAATGACATTTCAAGCATTCCAAGTATCTCAGAACTTAAAGTATTCTATTTTGCTTTTAAAGAGGTAAAAAATACAAATTTAGGTGGCAATGTTTTTATCCTTTAGGTTTTTTTTTAAAGATTTTATTTATTTGACAGACAGAGATCACAAGTAGGCAGACAGGCAGGCAGAGAAGAGGAGGAAGCAGGAGCCTGCTGAGCAGAGAGCCTGATGTGGGGCTCCATCCCAGGACCCTGAGATCATGACCCGAGCAGAAGGCAGAGGCTTAACCCACTGAGCCACCCAGGCACCCCTATCCTTTAGGTATTTTTATATTTACCTCCCTACCCTACCAGATCATGAGCTTTAATGGATTAGGTCTCAGTCTTCATTAACTTTTTAACACCCTCCCTTGGTAGAGTGTTTTGAATACAACACATGATCAATAAATTTTTAGTAAAACTGAAATTTCTAGAAATACATCTCTATCCCAAAGAATGTGGACAAAGGGAGAAGCAAAGGGAAAGGACATTTCACTGACGATATTAAGGAATTTGAAGAAATCAATTTGAGGAAAGCTCTCTTCTTCTGATCACACACATACATCATAGTACTACTTGGTCCATTTTCACTTATAATCAATATTAATATTGATTGAAAGTTCTGTGTTTTACTTACTCTATTTAAACTACTTACTCTATATGGGGAGATAATATTAGTGGGAATCCAATTTAGTGAATTGTCTTATATCATGAGCAGAACTGGACATAGTGTCTATGTGCCATTTTTATTTTCAATGGTGAGATATCTCTTCCTCCAGCCTCTCCTGTTCTCAAATACAACTCCACTTGTCCCTTCCAACCTTTATTATTTGCCACTATCACTTTCTTTCCAAACATCTCCATTCTTGTATTTTTTTTTCTAAACGTCCTTTGGGCTCTCTCTCATCCTAAATTTGCTTCTCTTGACTTTGTACTTCCTTACGGCTACAGCCTGATTGCCCTCTTCTCCGTGAAGAGGTAATCTACACTCATTGTCCCCACTTCCTCATTTCTCATTTATAATGCAACTCACAGGGATTAGCTTTTGTGCCAAGCTAACTGAAATTGCTCTGGCAAGGGTCAACAACCAATGGGCATGTTTCAACTTTTATATTCTTGGAATAAAGGCCTAGAATAAAAACACTAACTTTTACTGGATGGATATATAAGCTCTTTGACTTTCTTGAAACTCCTAGTTGCCTTCTGTGGGACCAGTTATTCTCTTACAGTCTCTGACCTCTAAGTTTCTCCAATGAGTACCTCTTTTGTATACCATTTAAACTGTGGTAATTTCTTGTATTCCATTCTCATGGTCTATGAGATTCTGCTCACCTTAACTCTTAGTCTCTTTGGATACCATCCTCTTCTTTAGATGAAACCTTTGCGTGTATATGTATGTGAAAGGTAAATTGCTCCAATTTGCCCTGAGGCAATCTAACTTCTTTTTGCACATTTCCACCCAAACACTGCAGAAATACTTGCTACTTAACAGGTCTCTTTTGAAAGAATTTGTGACTTGACTTCCAGATTTCCTTTTCTCCCCCCTGCATTGCACAGGTTTGTAAAAAGTATCACTATCCACCTGGAAATACCAATGAATCCTATTCCTTATCCCTCACATCCAGCCTACTGCCAAATCCTTTTGATCTCCTCTCCTAAATTGTTCTGAAATCTGTTTCTTACTTTGTACTACAACCATCTGATACCAAGTCCAAGCAGGCTCTCATTCTCATTAGCATGAAATAGTGAGATAGCCAATTAACTGAATTCTTCATCTTCAGTGTACCCTTTTCTTCCCACCTCACAGCCAATCAGTCCATCCCCATCTTGCAGCCAGAGAGATGTTAAAAAAAGAAAAAGAAAAAGAAGTAGAAAGAAGAAAAAAAAAAAAAAGTGACCAAATCACTCTCCTTTTTAAAGCTTTCCAGTGGCTCTTCACCATCTATAGGATGAAATTCAATCTCTTTGATTTGGTATTAAAGATTTTTATAAACTATGTTTATATTTCCATACATTTTTGTTTGAGATCTCTTTCAGGTTGACTTTGGACCTGCTCATTCTACAGAGCATTTATTAAAAGTTTTTCTTTCTTAATGTGTTCATTCTTAAGTTTCAGTTTGGTTTTTATCTCCAGGAAGCCTATAGTTCATCATAACTATTTCTCTCTTGTCATCTTGCAACATCTTATGTATAGCTCCAATAGCTTTACTACCTTGTATTAAAATAACTTTCTCTCCACTAGGTGATAAGGTACTCAAGGCCATAGATTATGTCCAATCTATCTTTGCAGATCTATGTGTCATCACATATTTCACACAGTAGGTACCAATAAATGCATCTTACTGGCTTCACTTTGAGTGCATATATTATTTGTTATTACCCATATTCTTCAGTGCTTCAGCGACTTCTGTTAATTCTTCCTACAACATACAACTGGGGTAGTGATTAAAACAGTTTTGCCTAATATATCTTATTAATCACAACTCTATGGGGGAGATAGTAGAATTCCCAGGTTGGAAGTAAGAAAACAGATTTGCAGAAATTTTAACTAACATGTCCAAAGTCACACATCTAGTAAGGAGCGGATCTCAGATTTGTATCCAGGAAGACCGCCTGTCCCATAACTAGATCCATATCAAGAAATCACCAGGTTTTTCACATACTTTATATAACTCAGGAAAATGAAGTCTTATTTTATGCCTTATTCATTTTCATAGATATTCCTTTGATGCAAAATAGGGATGAGTTTACTCTATTCCTTTTGGGGATATCAAAACTGAATTTCAAGTAAAACGAAATTACATTATAAAAATGTTTAAGAATAACAACGAATGAAAATTCTCACAACCCAATCTCCACAAGGTTCAATGTTATGCCCAGAACATATTACAAAATGTAGGTGGTCATATTTTTATTTTAATGAATAACATAATTCACTGAAAAAAATATGACTGTTATCCATGCCCTCAGTACTATAGGCAGAGTAATTTAAAAAAATAAAAGAGGTATAACTTGACTCAGTAAGAATATTCAGAAACAGTTTTGAAAAGTTATTTTCATTGACTCATATTCATTCAAACACCTACTAAGTCTATCTCCACAGGTCTCTCTGCAACCCCCCAGTATCTAAAATAGGGACAATGACATAGAACTTTCAGTTTTATTATGATGTTTATGTGAGATAACTTATGTAAAGTTTCTGGCCTGGAGGGAGGAATAGCCCTCAATAAATACAAATTTCTCACACTTCCTCTTTCCCTTGCTTTTTACTGTTCCTGCTCTTGTAGCCTTCTATAGTATTCACTAGATGACTACCACAGTGTCTTCAATGATTTCTCATTCTCCATCTTTTTTGCAATCCATCTTCCACTCTGCTATCTGGGCACAAAGTGAAGTAATTAGAAGGCTGCTGAAAAGGTCAGGCTGCTAATCTTCAAAAATGTTTATTGCTAATGAAATCAACATAAGATTTAATTTACATTTTGAATGTTGGAAAAAGAAGGCATTTGTGAGCTTTTAGTCCAAGCCACTTGCATGTAATTTTAAACCATGCACTGTGGTCCATCCGGCCTAATCCACATCCAAAGCTTTCTTCTTAATAACACAATCTAAGAACCTTCCCCTACATGTTAGACAAGAATTTGCACCGACATTTTCCCTCTCTTAGCCGAGGGAGAAAGCGTGAAAGTTCTCCCCAGTTAAATGCTTCCTCTAACTTAAAACCAATTCATTCAAAAGAGTGTGAACCTATTACCATATATAATTTAGAGCTGTCAAAAAAGCAAGTTCTTAAATGATTATAAAATATTGTAATCCTGTACAATTTTTTAAGGGCTGTTGTTCATGCAGCAAAACACCTTCAAACAGGGCACTGGCCCAGTTGATGGGATTATCTTCTGCCTTGCCCCTTGCAGAGTTCCCTCCCTCCAAAGAAGCCCTTGTTTCCATCGGCAACAGAGCTGCCCCAGCACATGGATTCTGAAGTGTGGATTGACTCTCATGCCCTGAGGTAAACAGTTGCCTGCTGCACTACATAAACACTGAAAGCAAAACTCCCTTGGTAAAAGACCTGACCAGCATGAATTGAGGGCTAACTACAGGCTGCTCCAAAAAGCCCACCTCCAACTGTTCCTTGACAGAGGTTCCCAGAGAGAGTGCTCTATGCCCTGTGGTTTCAATAATTTCTGCCATTTAGGGATGGGAGTCTTTTTGTCAGAGGTCTGCAGCTTTTATATCCATTTGACATACTACAGAATATCATTAATGTTATCGTTGCCCTTCATATTCCAGGGAGGACAAAATTTCTGGCCAATTTGTTTGTTTCTCCATCAAGGTGAATTGAAGGAATTTTCATCTTGCTTTGAAACTGAGTTTTTGGGCATGTGCATATGACCACACATTTTTGGCTATGAACAAAAGTGGAGCAATTATTTTAATGTAAACCTTCACAGTGAATCCCTTTCTGATCTATAAGTTCATAATGTGTCCCACCTGTGATATTAGACTATTTCTAAATAGTATTTAATAATAATTACAAAATTCAGATGATCCTAGCAATCAATGTTGTTTTTATAATGTAGGCTATCTGAATAAGTTAGGCAAAACATCTAGGTTGACCATTTTTTTTTTTTTTTTTAAATCTCATGAGTATGTGCAAACAAAGTAGAAAAAATAGTTCTGGGAGGGAGAAATTCCTAGATACTGGCTTTATATGACTACTCTTCAACTATAATGCAGTTTCTTCATTTTTCCAAACACTATCTCCATTGAGAAGCACTGAATGGAAAGAATGACTTTACCATATTTTAATGGTGTGTTTATTCTGTGAGCATAAGGGATAAGGCATTTAGTCCACCATTGTATTCCCATCCTCTGGCATCACTTGCATTTAAATATGGATCTTAGTAATACTTGCTGAAAGACTGACATGTAGGTTAACAGAAACATTTGCAGGGACACTAAAATATTAAACCACATTTTCTGTACCAGAGAGAAGAGATACATAAGCCAATACCTATAAGGTATAAATGTGGTAAAAATAGAGATTCATCTAGGAATCTACCGTTGATGTCCATAAGAGCATCAAAGTGGCGAAATTATGTTCACCATAAGACTAACTTACATTTTTAGGACTGTTTATGAAGTATTTCCTCTTATTTGATCCTCCCAGCTAAACTATGATTTAGGGGTATGTAAATGAAAGTTGAGAGAACTTGAGTTATTTCCCTATAAGACCATAGGGAAGTTATTCAGGTCCTTAGAGTCCTTTCTCAGTACTCTTTCTGGTCTACCCCTGCTTTCTCAAATTCTCAGTGGGAAAAACTTGGGTGAAGGCTCTAGAATGCAGAGATGAGTCAGCAGAATCAGTTACAGATAATATCCAAAATTTTTAGTATACTCTACCATGCACAAAACTGAAGATTCATTGACAGAACTTGGGCCATGTTACGAAAGGGCTAAAAGAGATATTCTAATGGAAACATGATTTTAGGAAATACATGCTAACATATTAACTACTGACATTTGAAGATGCTTCAAACTGGGTTACACCACCAGTTACTTCTATGATCAAGATCTCTTCGTTCCTAAGCTAATTGGTAAAACATCCTGAAGGCTATGGCAGTGCTGCCAGTGTGGAGTGTAGCCACAGATAAATCCCCACCTGGGGCCACTCAATTTATGACAGCTCCATGGACACTACCTGTACAGTGGCTTTCCACAGTTAGTTTTTCAATTCTATCAGGGACAGGGCACAATAACAGGGTGACTTGGTTAGTTCAAGTCCATCCCACAAGATGGAAAAGTGTTCATTCCACATTTACTGAATATTTTGCCACATACTAGGTACTGTGGTAGATCCTGGCTTTATTCTACCCAATGTAAAAGACATTGTCTGTGTTCTCAGCTATGTTATCAACCACGCAACAGTTTCTTCACCTTTCTATATAAAGAAGATAACAGAAGGTTACACAATTAGAAAATGTCTTTTGCAAAATTTCTAAAGAATGACTTTGCTGGATGAAGTCATAACGGTTGAGGTTATTGTTAGATTGTTCATCACCTAAAATATTTGTCACAAGAATTCAAATTTAGTGTGCAGGTGTCAAGAATATTTTATTTAGAGTTACAGCTTAATTTGATGATTTTTTTTGTAAACATTTGGGCAGCTCCCCCCCCCCCCCCATTGGTAAAAAGAATTTCTTTTGGTTTTTCAGGAGTGTATATAACTGCAGAATGGAGGTCAATGTTGGATGCTAGGATTTGCTCCTCGAACAGATGATCTGGTTTCAGGTTATTCAGTAGCCTCCTCTTTTCAACTGCTGGCAAATTGATTTTGTGACACTTCTCCTGGTACTATTTAAAGACATATATTAACATCTCAAGTCCCATTTTAAAAATGTACTGGAAGCATAATGATGTAAAGAAAGGGACATGGGAGGAGGAAGAGCAAGATGGCGGAGAAGTAGGAGACTCTGTTTCAACTAGTCCCCTGAAGTGAGCTACCAGAACACTCTGAACACCCATGAAATCAGCCCGAGATGTAAGATTATACACTTCTGGATCTCGATGGGGGCAGAAGACATCAGTGGAGAGGTAACGTGGAGTGGGAATGCTCAGATTGATATCAGAGGATAAACAGAAGGGGGAGGGAGCCACCAGAGTGACCCATTGGAAACTAATACCCCAGTATGAAAGTTCCCTGTGCTTGGGGACCAGCATTAACTTAGAGTCTGGTTAAAAGCACTCAAAAAGAACAAAGGGTCTTAAGGGGCAACTGGTAGAATTGGGTGGCCACAGGTACGGCCCTGAGCCCATGGTCCCAGGACAGTCACAGCCGTCCTGTGCCTGAGGGAGCCTGTCGGGGGCTCCAGTCCATGGTCCCTGGGCCCACAGCCTTCCGAGACCTGCAGGCTGCTGCCGGGTGTGAGTGCACCCGGTGTGGACCTGGTCTCCAGACAGCAGTTCTGGCAATGCCAGCCACCAGAATCGGGCTCCCCAGACCAGTATCACTCGCAGTTTTAGTTGCATGGAGGTGCACAGACAAGCAGGGCCTCAGGCAACCACGGAGATGATGGCTGGAGTGCGCACCACCAGTGGGAGGTTATGGTGTTCAGTGGAGTTTGCAAAGAGGGAGTCTGTGTGTGCTGGGCCATCCAGAGGGGAGCAGACTGAGGTTTCTATCTGAAGCAGAGTTCTAGGTGCTGACAGTTTATTTTGCACTAACCCTGTGAAAAGCCACAAAAAGCCGCCAAAGAACAAAAACTTCCAGAGAACAAAAGCCTGAAAAACAGTTTTCCACACAGTCCAGCCCCTTGGTAACCTGCAGGGCATCTCAACCCAAGCAAGACTGACTGGAGAACAATGTGGCAGGCCCCTCCCCCAGAAGACAAGCCAAAAGAACAAGAGGACAATAGCCACAGGGTCCCCATAAAACTGTAAAACCCCACATCAGGGGAAAACAATATTAAGCCCTGGTATTGCCCCCAAACCTGTATGTTCATAGATACAACTTCATTTTTTAAAAATTCATTCTCACAATTATTTTTAACCTACTTCCCACTACAACTAGATATTTAATACAACATATTACATAATAAGTTTTTTAACGTGAGCTTTTTTCATACACATACCTGTTTCTTTTTTTCCTTTTTTAAAAATTAATATATGTATAGATATGAGCTTCAAGGTAATCCTTTTTCCCTATTCAATACTACCCCTATATATAAACCAGTTTTAATTTCCCTTTATTTCTGGGAAGTTCAGTCCTCTAACAAAGATAACAAGATACACCCAGGAAGAATGAAATAAGCTTCCTTGCCCATATTGAGGGTTTATAACCACCTTCCCATCTTATTCTTCTGTCAGTGTTTCTGTGTATTTCTTTTTGGTTTTGTACTATATAAATCTTATTCTTGGGGTTCATTTTGGCTAGATTTTTCTTTTTTTTATTTTGTCTTTTACTTTTGATGGTCTTCTTGTTTATTTGTTTTGTTTATGTACCTTATAAATCTTACTTTTGGGGCTTATTCTCGCTGGATTTTTTCTTTTTTTTCCTCTTTTTCTTTCTTTTTGGTGGTGACTTCTGAGTGCTCTAAAACTTTCCAGAATGCAACTTGCCTGGATCGTGGTTGATATATTCATCTATACATCCCCTCAAACACCCCTCACCAAAATGACTAGGAGGAGAACACCCAACAGAGGAAAGTTTCAGAAACTGTGACCTCTGCCACAGAACTATTGGATATAGACATAAATAATATGTCAGAAAGGGAATTCAGGGTAATCATTATCCAGGCAATGGCTAGGTTGGAGAAGACCATTGGTGGCAACATAGAATCTCTAAGGGCGGAAGTGAGGGCCAATCTGGCAGTACTAAAAAATGGTATCAATGAGATCCAATCTAATCTAAATACTCTAACAGTTAGGGTAACCAAGGCAGAAGATCAAATTAGTGATCTAGAAGACAAACTGATAGAAAAGAAGCATCAAGAGGAGGCCTGAAACAAACAGCTTAGAAACCATGAAAACAGAATTACGGAAACAAATGATGCCATGAAACATTCCAATGTCAGAATTATTGGGATCCCTGAGGGGGTGGAAAAAGAGAATACTAGAAGATATACTCAAACAAATCCTGGATGAAAATGTTCCTAATCTGGGGGTTGGAACAAGTGTTCATATCATAGAGGAAGAAAGGAAACCCCCAAGATCAACGAGTCTAGAAAGACCTCTAGACACTTAATTGTGAAATTCATGATTCATAATTTCAGATAGGAGGTCTTAAGGGCAGCTAGGGAGAAGAGATTCCTTACATACAGAGGAAGGAGTATCAGAACAACATCAGACCTGTTCACAGAAACCTGGCAATCCAGAAAGGGCTGGCAAGACATATTTAGGGCAATAAATGAGAAGAACATACAGCCAAGAATGCTTTATCCAGCAATGCTGACACTCAAAATGGATAGAGAGATAAAGAGCTTCCAAGACCCACAAAGTTTAAAAGATTATGTGATCATCAAGCTGGCACTAGAAGAAGTATTAAGGGGGGTGGGGGAGCATTCTATAAAAGAAGAAAGAACCCAAGAATGACATAGAACAGAAATTTACAATCTATGGAAACAAGGACTTCACAGGCAACATGATGTCAATAAAACTTATTTTTCAATAATCACTCTCAATGTGAATGGCCTAAATGCTCCCATAAAATGGCACAGGGCTGCAGACTGGATAACACAACAGGACCCATCCATATGCCGCCTACAAGAGACATATTTGGAACCTAAAGATACATCCAGACTGAAAGTGAAAGGACGGAGAACCATCTTTCATGCCAACGGGCCTCAAAAAAGAGCTGTGGTAAGCAATTCTCATATCAGATAAATGAGATTTTAAGCTAAAGACTAGTCAGAAACATAAGGACACTACATCATTCTTAAAGGGTCTATCCACTGAGAAGGTCTGACAATTGTAAATATTTATTCCCCCAATATGGAAGCTGCCAACTATTAACCAAAACAAAGTCATATTGATATAAATACATTAATTGAAGGGGATTTTAACATGCCACTCAGTAATAGATCATCTAAGCAGAAAATCAACAAAGAAGAGTTTTGAATGACACATTGGATGAGATGGACCTCATAGATATATACAGAACATTCCACCCTAAGACTCATTCTTCACAAGCACACATGGACCGTTCTCCATAATAGACCACATACTGGGTCACAAATCAGGGCTCAGCCGATATCAAAAGATTGAGATTATTCCCTGCCTATTCTCACACCACAATGCTTTGAAACTGGAAAACCACAAGAAAGAATTTGGCATTCAAAAAAGAAGGAACTCAAACATTTGGAATCCAAACAAGAATGTTTGGATCAAACAAGAAATCAAAGAACTTAAACAGTTCATGGAAACCAATGAGAATAAAGACATCAGTCCAAAACCTATGGGATATGGCAAAGGCCATTCCTATGGGGGAAATACATAGCCAACCAAGCCTCACTAAAAATAACCCTGAAAAATCCTAAGTACACCAACTCTCTTTACACCTTAAAGAACTGGAAAATCAACAATAAGTTAAGCAAGCCCCATGCACAAGAAGGGAAATAATCAAGACTAGAGCAGAAATCAATGAGGTAAAAACTAGAGATACAGTAGAACACATCAATGAAACTAGAAGTTAGTTCTTTGAAGAATTAATAAGTCAAAAAACCACTGGCCAAACTAATCCAAAAGAAAAGGGAGAGGACCCAAATTAATAAAATTAGGAATGAAAGGGGAGATATCACGACTAACACCAAGGAAATAGAAACAATCATCAGAAATTATTGTCAACAGTTATATGCCAATAAATTTCTTCCAGCAACCTGGAAGAAATGGATGCAGTCCTGGAAACCTATAAATTTCCAAGACTGAAACAGGAAGAAACTGACAACCTCAGTAGACCAATATCTAGTAACAAGATTGAAGCAGTGATCATAAACCTCCCAAAAAACAACAGCCCAGGACCTGACAGATTATCTCAGGAATTCTAACAAACATTCATAGAAGAACTAATACCTATTCTCTTGAAGCAGTTTCAAAAAATAGAAACAGAAGGAAAACTTCCAGACTCTTTCTATGAAGCCTTACCCTTATCAGCATTACCCTGTTCCCTAAACCAGGCCAAGGCCCCACCAAAAAGGAGAATTTCAGGCCAATATCCCTGATGAATATGGATGCCAAGATTCTCAACAAGATCCTAGCTAATAGGATCCAACAGTACATTAAAAAGATTATCTACCATGACTAGGTGGGATTTATCCATGGGATGCAAGGGTGGTTCAACATTCACAAATCAATCAATGGGATAGAACAAATCAGTAAGAGAAGAGAGAAGAACCACCTGGTCCTCTCCATGCAGAAAAAGCATTTGACAAGATACAGCATCTGTTCCTGATTAAAATGATTCAAAGTACAAGAATAGAGGAAACATTCCTCAGCTTCATTAAATCTATGAAAAACCCACAGCAAATATCATCCTCATTGGGGAAACTGACAGCCTTCCCTCTGAGATCCCAAACATGACAAGGATGCCCACTCTCACCACTTTTGTTCAACATAGTACCAGAAGTCCTAGCAATAGCAATCAGACAACAAAGAGAAATAAAAGGTATTCAAATTGGCAAAGAAAAAGTTAAATTCTTTCTCTTTGCAGATGACATGATACTTTATATGGAAAACCCCAAAGACTCCACCCCCAAACTACTAGAACTCATACAGAAATTCAATAATGTGGCAGGATACAAAATCAATGTATAGAAATCAATTGCTTTCTTATATACCAACAATGAAAATATAGAATGGAATTAGAGAATCAATTCCATTCACTATAGAACAAGAACCATAAGATACCTTGGAATAAACCTAACAAAAGAGGTAAAGGATCTGTACTCAAGGAACTACAGAACACTCATGAAAGAAATTGAAGGCACAAAAAGATGGAAGAGCATTCCATGCTCATAGATCAGAAGAATAAATATTGTTAAAATGTCTATACTGCGGGACGCCTGGGTGGCTCAGTTGGTTAAGCGGCTGCCTTCGGCTCAGGTCATGGTCCCAGCGTCCTGGGATCGAGTCCCACATCGGGCTCCTTGCTCGGCAGGGAGCCTGCTTCTCCCTCTGCCTGCCTCTCTGTCTGCCTGTGCTCACTCTCTCTCTCTCTAACTAATAAATAAAATCTTAAAAAAAAAAAATGTCTATACTGCTCAGAGCAACCTATACTTTCAATGCCATCCCCATCAAAATTCCACCGGCATTTTTCAAAGAGCTGTAACAAACAATTCTAAAATTTGTATGGAACCAGGAAAGACTCTGAATTGCTAATGAAATGTTGAAAAAGAAAAAGCTGGGGCATCATGTTGCTTGATTTCAAGCTTTACTACAAAAGCTGTGATCACCAAGACAGCATGGTACTGGCATAAAAACAGACACATAGACCAATGAAACAGAGTAGAGAGCCCAGATATGGACCTGCAACTCTATGGTCAAATAATCCTCAACAAAGCAGGAAAAAATATCCAGTGGAAAAGACAGTCTCCTAAATAAATGGTGCTGGGAAAATTGGATAGCTGTGTATACAAGAATGAAACTCAACCATTCACTTACACCACACACAAAGATAAACTCAAAATGGATAAAAGACCTCAACGTGAGGCAGAAATCTATCAAAGTCATAGAGGAGAACATAGGCAGTAACCTCTTCAACATCGGCCACAACAACTTCTTTCAAGACATGTCTTCAAAGGCAAAGGAAAAAAAAAGTGAATATGAACTTTTGGGACTTCAAGATCAAAAGCCCAGCACAGCAAAGAGTCAGCAAAACAAAGAGGCAACCCATGGAATGGGAGAAGATAGTCGCAAATGACACTACAGACAAGATCTGCTTGTCTGTATCCAAGATCTAGAAAGAACTTCTCATACTCAACACCCAAAAAACAGATAATCATGTCAAAAAATGGGCAGAAGACATTAACAGACATTTCTCCAAAGAAGACATACAAATGGCTAATAGACACATGCAAGAATGTTCATCATCATTAGCTATCAGGGAAATTCAAATCAAAAACCCATTGAGATACCACCTTACAATAGCTAGAATGGCAAAAAGTGACAAGAAACAACAAATGATGGAGAAGATATGGAGAAAGGGGAACCCTCTTACACTGTTGGTGAGAATGCAAGTTAGTAGAGCTACTTTGCAAAACAGTGTGGAGAGTCCTCAAAAAGTTAAAAATAGACCTACCCTATGTATTATTTCATATATGTATGTAAGTATATGACCAATAGGAAACCCAAACCTATAATGTACAACCATGTTCTCCTCTACATTAGTTAAGTAATTTTCATTTGATCATACTCATCCCTTAAGATAGTTAATAAAATAAATTTTAAAAAACTCTCACTTCTTGTGTTTTTAGCACTCTATATGTCTAAAGTGATATCCTAGGTCTTGTGGGAGTTATAAACCTGTCACTGTGTATGTCATGAGTTCACTGTCTTGTTTAAAACTACTTTGTACCTGGAGGGATAAATGGGTTCAGAGCTCTTTTATAGTATACTGCAAGTCCTAGCCATAGCAATCAGACAAGAGGAAGGCATAAAAGGCATCCAAATTGGTAAAGAAGAAGTTAAATTGTTACTATTCACCAAGGACATCAGATGAATTACCACCTAAATTTACCAGCTAATAGACATACACAAAAGAACAGTAGGAAAGACTATATGCTAGAATATTTATATATTTCCCTAACAATAAAATACTTTACATATCTATGTATATATGTATAGATATAGATATATTTAAGATTTTATTTATTTATTTGACAGATCTTAAGTAGGTGGAGAGGCAGGTAGAGAGAGAAAGAGAGAGGAAGAACCAGGCTTCCCACTGAGCAGAGAGCCCGATTCAGGGCTCGATCCCAGGACCCTGGGACCATGACCTGATCCAAAGGCAGAGCCTTTAACCCACTGAGCCACCCAGGTGCCCCAATACTTTATATTTTAAAAGAAAAATAACAACATATCTATTTGTAATGGCATGATCTCTTCAACTGTGAGAAAATCTATACTTAGTGGGTTTCATTTATTTATCCAACAAATTACTACACACCATGCAATGTATCATGTCCCTGTCTTCATATAGCTTATTATATGGGAAGCTTTGAATCCCCTTTTGCTCTTAAGTCATCTGCAGCCACCAAAAGAAGGTAATGTATGTGACTGGTATCCAAACACTGTTATTACCAGTGCTCAAATGGAGAGTTTGCTGTGGCCAAGTTAAGTGAAGCAATAGTATCTCATCTATAAGCTCATAGTCATTGATTCAGTGCATGTGGTTTAATATAATTCTTCAACCATACTTTGAATTATGGAGTTTCTTTTCCATTATCTAGTATAATGAAAGTATTTCCAGGAAAGATATTCAGCCAGATCACAAATATTTATCCATTTCTTAGTATACCTAATACACTATGCTAGACTACTTTGACCTTGTTCTCTTGGAGCTCTGAGATGCCATGCAAAACGTTCTACTGTTTTGTAGGATAGACTTGTTGAGGAGTGCTCAGTCTACACAGAGTGGAAGAGGGCCCAGCTGAGCTCACTCTTCCATCCATTGTCTCCAAGGCACTGGTCATGTGATTGACCATCTTATCTCCTCTTCACTAGCCATAATACCAGTTGAATACCATTCAGTGACCCCAATCTGTAGCAAGAAGAAAAAGAGTACACCCAACAAGCCTTGTCCAAATTTCTGACCCATAAAATAATAAAATGAAATCTAATATTTTTGTCATATCTGCCTTCTAACTTTTTGGCATTTTGTTAGGCAACAATAGAAAACTGGAATATGAAGTTATCCAAATTAATATATAGTTATAAATTATGATAACTCTAACTAAATGGATGGAGACATATAGCATTCTAGAAGACATTATAATGCAGAGCCTGAGGATAATGTCCATGATTTTTAAAAAAAATTCTTTCTCTATAATAGCATCATGCTTGTAGTATGTATTTTGGAGTGAGGGTGATTGGTAATGGGTTATAAGATTGCTAAGTAAGGAGAGATGAGGGTTAACATCACTTACTTCATAATTTTCCCTAAACCACTTCTATTAACTCACACTGAAGAGATATTATAAACTGTTGTAAAGTGGCCTCTTTTAGAAAGGATTTAAAAAAAAATAAAATTCAGCATTTCAGAGATGGAAACTATATCAGAAAAGATATTCATTAATAATGTGTATTTTTTGGAAGACCAATCATTAAGCTCCCACCATGTATCAGGGACTAAAATAAGTCTCCTATAGCCATTATTCCTTTAAATGTATTTAAAACACTCATCTTCCAAGGTGGTAGAATTTAACTGATTTTTATCCTACTTTACTGATACTTTAAAGGCATGCACTTGTGGGGAAATAATTTTCTCACGATCTTCACAGAATCTGCAGGTGGGAAATACACGCTTCAAGTCTGGCTATTTGATTCCAGTATCTTCCTTGGAAATGATGATACTATTATTATATAAGAGGAATATAAAGATTATGACCAGGGACTAGAGTGTGCAAACAGTAACTGAATAAGAAAAGGGTTAAGTTGTGTTGCCACCGAGACCCAGTAAAGGTTTTTTGTTATGTTTTTCATTAAAGTGGTCTATTTTACTTTGAACCCTGAAGATGAAAATGTAGCTTTCACAAAATTATTGACATACACACAGTTGCACATACACAAACACATACAATCACACCCCTGAGGTTTTCTCAACCTCTTTACACCAATTGTTTCTTTAACCTAAGAAAACCTTTGAGTAAGATCTGAAGTAGACATTACAGCAGGAGCTCAAAAGAAAGGCAAATCACACACACACACACACACACACTCACAAGTTATGAGTTGTAGAAGTTGGCCTGCACAGGACAGGCTGCTGCAATACTTTCTTGATGGTGAATATCAAAAAGGTTCTTCCAATTCTGCTTGATTTTAAGCACATTTGTGTACATATTAACCTGATTCAATTTATTGTTTAATAAAAAATATTTTTATCAATTATAAGAAAGGGAAGACATAACTAAACCATCAATTTCTGAGACTGGAATCTCTTGGTCCAGGGATCATAGATTGAATCATCTTAAATAGGATAAATTTTAATTTGATTTATGGTGAAGTTGGTAGATCGGGACTTCCTTTATAACACTTTTAGAAGGCAGGAATCTGTCTAGTAACACTTTTGTGTAAGCCTCCCATTTGGGCTTCTTTACTTATTACCAAGCATGATTTTGAAGGACCTGTTTGAGACAGCTGTGGTAGCATCTATTCTATTGCCAGTGACATCTATTTTAGTGATTACACTTAGAGGACACAGATTCCATACCTCTAAGTCTGTGCTGCCAAAAGAGAACTAGATTCAAATAAAATTTGCAGTAGAGCTAACCTTGTTTCATCTTTGATTCTTCCCCTGTTATTGGAATGTCTCATACATGATTCTCTGTACTAAAAGGATATGACTTTTGATTTCAAAGACCTTAACTTCCTAGTGACTTTTTACCATGGCAGAAATAAGAAAACACAGAAGATATCTCTTGTAAAGGTGGCAAGCATGTTTAAAACAGCCAAACCAGTATTTATTTATTGAGTACCATGAAATGGTGTCCCAAGAAAAATGTTATGAATCCTACAACCATAATATTTAAAAATTGACATGCCAATTTAAAAATTGGCATGACTTCTATGCATGCTTAATATCATGCATAGAATTTCTACTTCATATAAAAGTATGTAATTATCAAGTGGCTTAGGAAAAACAGAACAGAGGTTGGGGGAACTGTAAATACAGAGATATATAATGTATACCATGTACTATAATGCTACTAGTGACTATAAAGCACGTTTTGCTGAGGGAAGGAAATATGAATGTTGACTAAAGGTACACAGGGAAGGTAGGTAACTTTAGAAAAAGTGCTGCTGATTTTGTTAGGAACTCAACATTCCTAAATTAAATGCAGTAACATGAAGTGTCCAACACAGTGACTGAAGCAGCAATACTTAATTATACGTATCTGGAAAGCTGAATATGAGGAGACTCTCCTGTTACAGATCAATTACATTTGACATATTTAAAAAGCAAGTGGACAGTCCTTATCAGTCAGGAATATGTATAGCAGGATATAATTTTCATGTGGTGATAGAAGATTTACAGACTCCAGAAGCAGACAAGTTATATTTGAAGTATGGCCAGGAACTCAAACTTATAAACTATGTGACCTGGACGATAAAGTTGCGAAGAGCTTCATAAAGATTGTTCATAAAGAGGTGGACAGAGTTCAGGAATGACAACAAGGGTTAGTACAGTACTCAGGCTCACAACAGGTAGGAGTCTTTACCTTCCATCTGAAGAGATAGGGAAGGAACAATTGGCAGAATTCTGAGGCAGCTGCCTAATAACTAGTCTATAACAGAGGGACACAGTCAACTCATAGTGACCCAGCAAGGAGGGACCTGGGGAGAATAAGTACCCTGATCTCACTGTCCTAGAGCTAGAACTTACATTTCCTGGCACTCCTCCACTGGACAAACCTAACAGAAGGTAGGGGGCAAAGAAACACATGAAAGCAGGTTATTAAAAGTCAGCTGCTCAACAAGATGGAGGAACACAGAAAGGAGTTGAGAGAAAGGAGTGGTGTGTACCCAGTACCCACACCTATGTTGGTGGACATTAGATCACCAAAGAGAAATTCTTTTATCATTCAATTCCAGTGCCATGTCCCTCTCTATTTTGAATTTCTTTGCAGTGCCCTTTCCCTCTTGACAAAATCTGAAAAAGGAAATTACCAAATCCACCGTGATTTCCTTTTCAACTTAGCTGCCAGTAGGAAATCTCTAGGTACCAATAATGCAGTAATAGTAATTTTTTTTTTAACTTCCATTTTCACAGCTTAACTGAACTTCTAACCAGTGGCTATATACTCATACTGACTTAATTCAGTTATAGCTCCTCTGCTTACTAGCTGCTTGATCTTGAACAAGTGGCTTACCACTTGTTAAATCTTAGTCTGCTCACGTAAAAAATGAAGATATCTGATTTGTCCTAGGATTTTCTCATTTAGACATATTGGAAGAGCTCAATAAATGTTATTCACAATTACTGCTTCTGAGATTTTTCAGAGTAATTAATTCATATATAATTAATAATTTATATGAACTATTTATCTGTATAAGTAATAATAAATTATACTATAACCACACTTTCTTAAACTGAACATGGAAATCTTCCTCACAGCACTGATATGAATATCAAATTAGATCAAACATGGAGGGTTCTTTGTAATCTATGGGCATACCCATGAATACAAATCCTTGTTGTTATTAATATTAGTCACAGAATCTCTCCTTTGTCATTGAGTTCTCTCAAGCGGGAGAGGGGTGGACTGGCTGAGTTTTGATCAGGTCTCCAGTGGCTCAGGACAGTGTGTGCTGAGTCCAAAATACCAATAGAAGGTGGAGGGCAGTCACTCCCTTTATACCTTTATAGGTTCCACCCTGGAAAATGAGGAAGTTTGACCAAAAAGAAATCTGATCTAGAGGCATCTCTTTGCAGTCTGAGAATCAGGATTAGAAGAAAAAGAAATTAGGATACCGTGCTCACCCGGAGATGTTTTTCAGTAGTTAGAACTAAGAAAAAGCAAGGTACTTTTCCAAGGTTATATTTTAGGTGATTATGCCAGCAAAGAAAATGATACAGGACAACCTAAGAAACAGCAGGAAAATGAGGGCATATCTTTGGCATGGACATTAAAGTCCAGTAGCAAAGCAGTTATGATTTACTATTCTCCCTTAATGGAAGTATTAAAATATGTATATGTTATTTATAATGTATACAAAGCCATATAATTTATAATCTCCTAAGAGAACCCATGTATTTTAGAAAAACAAAATCCTGGACTAAATCAATCTACTGGAATACCCTATCTTTATGATCCATACTGGCATAGGCGTGACCCCACCAAAAATACCTTGGTATGTCTCTGAGGCATGACACAGGTTTCTGGATCCCTATTACTGTGGGGGGGTTTGGGGGGAGCATTGAGAATGTGCCACTGCAATGCTGATCATTCTACAAATCTTTTAACATCTGGGAAGATTTGGGAATTGTTATGACCTGGATGTCTTTTAGTTTGGGGCCTTTTAATGTGCCTATTTGTAGTTTATCACATGAAAGCTTCCTGGGGTGGGAAGAATTGCAATGAAGCGATTTCAGGAGTTCTTAGTTCTAGTCCCAGCGCAGTCATAGATGAGCACTGTGACCTTGGACAAAGTCATTTAACCTCCCTGGATCTCAGTTAATTCATCTGTAAAGCACAGAGGTTGAACTCTGTGATCTCGAAGGTCCTTACCAGGGGTAAAGTTTTATGATTCTCTGTGAGTTAATTATTGAGGTCTTTCGTGGTCAAGTTTGATCCTTCATTGTTTAAGGCAGCAATAAACAAGAATAACCTCTGCTCCAAAATTAGAATATTCTGTACCTTGCTAGAAATAGCTGAAAATATTCTAAGGAGAATAGAGATTACATCATTTGATCTAGGCACGAAGCTGAAAAATTCAAAACAAAGCCAATTTACCATCTCCTTAAGTGTTCCCGATTGTTCAAAAACAAATCAAGACCGAGTCTCATTATTCCCTATAGCTCAAAGCCACATAACGCTGCGGGTGCTTCGGTTAATACTTTTGCTGTAGTCTGACATATTCTTTGGATCTGCCTCCGTTCCTTGTCAGTGCCAGTGACAAAGCCTGGTTTCTTTTACACAGAGAGTGGATTTAAAAGAAAGGCATGACAGCATCTTTTCTGTAGTTTAGATTTCTTTGGTTGCACATTATATCTCACTTCCCTAGTGTGAGGCCACTGGCCTGTGTTCCAACTTTAATTCCCTCACAGATGTTAAAGAGACTAATAATATCCCCAGGGCCTGTCTCAGATAGAATAGCACAGGAGACAAAGGCTGTCTTTGGGACATTTTAACCTCCCTTTTTAGAACCATCACCAAGGGCCTAGCTTGGGCTCCATTTTCTTAGTGCTAGATTTTGAGACTGTATTATCTGTTAGCTGGCAAACATTTGAGATGTTGCTCACACAAGGGGTTTTGCCTTATGACAGGGTATTCTCAATGCTAAACAAAATAAAACAAAACAAAAAAAACCTAGAGAACCAAAGGAATTGAAGGTTATAATTTTACCAGAAGTGAACGTCATTTACAAAAACAAGAAGCCTCTTTAGGATGGGAGGTAAGTTAAAAGTGTGTGAGTGTGTGTGTGTGTGTGTGTGTGTGTATACACACACACACATACATAATACACACACATATATATACACATACACATATATTCTCACAAATAGATTCATATCTATTATAGACAGGTAGATGGATTGGTAGGTAACGAGGTATATTGGAAAAAAACAGAACGATCTTTAAATTTTAGCCTTTAGCAAGGATTTTTCCACTCCCATGAGCCTCAATTTTCTAATTAAAAAAAAAAAAAAAGTGGAACGTGTGTAACTCCATGTGGGCTTTCCATGAGGTTTAACTGGAATGATCTGTTTAGAGACCTAACATAACCATTGTGTGATTTGTGTGTATTTCCTAAATACTCATTATTTTTCTCTTGAAAAGCTATTATATAAAATAAGAAGGTGGCCATTTGCATGTTCCATGTAACAGAAAACACAATTAACAATGGCATAACAAACTTTCTTACATAACAAAAAAATCCATAGGTAGGCAGGAGCAGGCACAGGTCTGGAAGCTCAGTAACATCAGAGTTAGGCTGTGCAGTTCTTTTGGTTTTCCCCCACTGATTACAAAATGGCTGTCACTTTTCTAGGCACCATATCTATATTCAAGATAAGAGGAAAATGGTGGCAGGTCCTTAGTTTGGAAAATATGAAGATTTGTAGAAGTCCCACAGCATACTTCCCCTTAATTTCACTGGGCACATTCGGTCACGGGACTAGAACTAGTTTCGAGGGAGGCCACAGGAATGAAGAACAGAGGTCATTTAGGAATGAAACTAGGAATTATCCAACATCTGAGGATCTCAAAACAAACTCCATTCTGGAAATAGGCTGCTTCTTTCTGTCAGAGGAGATGGGGAACTAGTGTAGAGAACCTTCTGGATCTCTCTCTCTAAAGTAAACGCAGAACTATAGAAACAGAAGAGAACATGGATCTCAGGAAGTAACAGAACACTGAGAAATCCTTGGGAAGACTGAAAGTTATCAGAAACTCATGTGGGTTTGTGTGGCTCTTTATGGAAAGATGGCTACAAAGAGACACAGATGGGAACTGAGGTGGTGGTAAGAGGATAAGGTAAAAGAAAACTTTCCATTTCCACTTCTCCCCCTTCCCTGCATCGCTCTGTATTATCATGGCCCTCCTTACTGAGGGCTCCATAGCAGCAGCGGAGTGAGGATGGGTAACACTGTAGAAGCCAAAAGCCAAGCTGGGGTGAGGCAAATGGGACAGGCTTACCTTCTCCCCCTCCAGCACTTAGGATACTAGAATTACAACCCAAGGAAATCATCTCTGCCAAAGTTGCCTATTTCTACAAGCTAAAAACAGAAGGGTTTAGTGTGGTTCAGCATCATATAGGAGTTTTTATATTGTTCTCTGGTGCCTGGAGCCTCTATCTGCATTTCATTCAATCTTTTTTAAACTTTCCAGAAAATATACAGTGTAAGATTTGTCCTTTAAAATTCCCAAGTATGCTTTACAGAAATAGTAGCTGCTACCCCTAGGAAGTCATGAGTTCACAAGCTAAAATGACTGGATATCAATGGATGGAATACAACAACCTGAACAATACATGTGACATGTAACAGAGTTAGGAGACCTCACAGAACAATAACTTAAAATAAGCATAATAAATAGAATCAAAGACATACAAGAACAGAAAAGGAGTAGGTCATATAAAGAATCACATGGGAATGTGAGAAATGATAAATATAATCTCTATAATAATTGACAGAATGAGAAGACTAGAGATAACCCAAACCGAACTTAGTGAACTTGAAGAAAGAATAACTTTCCCAGACAGGACCGTGAGATAGAAAAAAGTGCTAAGCAATTGTAGGAGGCCAAAGGGTCTTGGTAGATGTGATTAAGTTAAGAGTCTTAAAATGGGAAGATTATCCTGGATTATCAGAGTGCAGACGTGGAGAGGAAAGCAGAAAGATTTGAGGCGGCTATGCTGCTGACTTTGAAAATGGGGAAGGGTCCATGAGCCAAGGAGGGAAGGAATGAAGCTCCAGAAGCTGGAACAGACAAGAAAACCAATCCTCAGCCCTCAGAGGGAGTGTGGCCCAGTTCAGCACTTTGGTTTTGGCCCAATCACAGACCTCTGACCTCCAGAGCTGGAAGAAAATGAATTTGTGTTATTTTGAGCCACTATGTTTGTGTTTAATTTTTTATAGGAGCCATAGCAAATGAATGCAGATTTATACAGGGTTGAGGTAGAAATATCAACATCTTGAAATTGGAAATCCCAGAAGAAGCGGAAGGCAAGGAGGATAGAAAATATTTGTAAAAATAGGAAATATTTTTAAAATAATGGAGAAAAACATTTTACAGTTAAATATAAAAATTTTCTGATTAAGAGAAGTTGTAGAACAAAAAGGACAGAGAAATACCCACATTAAGAAATTATAAAAATAGAGCTTGTATTCAGTCTTAAGAAGGATCTTCATTAGATTCCTTATAATCATATTCTACAGATTACCCCTCTAAATTACAATAAAATTAGAAATTGATATTTAAACAGTAGCTTTGGAAATGTGCTATTTTTAAGAACAACATAGTATTTTACTAAATGATCCTTAGGTTGGAAAAGAAATCATGAAAGAATTTTTAAAAATTAGATATACTCAGAATTATTTGATATTTTAAAAAAGTATATGTCAGAGTCTATGAAACACAGCTAATGTTGTCCTCACATGGAAATAACAGCTTTAACTATACCAAAATATGTATTTAAAATATATAAAGATTGTTTAAATAAACACCTTAAGCATTCAACAAAAGAAATTAGAAAATAAAGGAACTGAGGAAACTCAATGAAACACAATAAAAAGAGTAAAGCTAAAATGAAAAATCAATGAAATGGAAAAACCACAGGGAAAAAAACTTTAAAAACATGTTCTTTGTGAAGACAGGCCTATCTGTGACAAGAAAAAAATAGGTAAAAATGAACGAAATCATGATACAAAATACTTAAAAGCAAAACCATACTATGAACAACTACACAGTAATAATTTTAAATCATCAGTCTACTCTAATTTGATTCCAACAACCATATAAAGTTAATACCAGAAAATAAAAATAAAGATTCATTTTATTTATGAAGAAAGATGCTTAAGAACATGTTGACTAAGGGATTCCAGTTGTGAATTAAAAATGAACATACCGTGGTTGTCTTCCCTGGCTTTCCTCAGAAGCAGGTACTGAGACAAAGACTCACAAGGAAGTGGGGTACCTAGGAGCGGATTTCAGAAAACACCGGCCTGTAAGTGAGAGTGATTCCAGGAAGGGAGGGCTGTTAATAAAGGGTTTGTTAGCAAGTCAGTTACCACTGTGGACAAGGGAAGGTATTTCAGCTGGGAAGTTTTGGGACCCAGGGTAGAAGACCTGTCTGAGATCAACCTCACCTGTTAAGCGTGGGAGTTTGGTTGTTTCCAAATGAATCGCCACCATTTAGTGGTGGAGAGCAGCTGTCCTTCATTAAGATGTTACCAAATCAATCAGTATTTCATAGCCTTAAATGTTACCTGAAATAGTTTGAATCAGTTAACACAGTTCAAAATACAGCGTTCTTTCAGATTGCATCTTACCTAGGAAAAAAGAAAACCACCCTGCCTTTTCTCTATACAAAATAAGTATGAAAATGCATATACTAAAGATGCTTTCTTCAATTTGCAACATCAGTTTATTTTCAGTTGCTACAAGATGTAATTACATTTTCAGACATTTGAGGGGCTTTATTTATGAAGAAAAGAATGCTACTGGCTTCTCATAGAAGAATGTTGCCTGTCCTTTTCTTAAAATAAAATTTTAAAGTGTCATCTTAACACTTTCACTTCTTTCAAGTGAAATTTGGTTTAGTGAGGAGTTGAAGAGAAAAAACCTCTCTTGAATACACACGCACACACAATGCCATCTTTAAATTAGGCTGTTGAAATGTTCTCTTCTTACAGAGATTGCTTAAGGCTAGATCTATTTTCCCTGCAATGCCTCATTAGCTCAGAACACATTTTTCCCTAGATGAATTTAAAAGCTCATCCTAATTAGACTTCACTGGGGTGGTCTGAGTTATTTGATCCATTCAGAAAAACGACTGAAAAAAGATTACCTTGGGCAGCTAGCAATGAATGATAGTGAGGATAACCATGGTGATTTTAAGCTTTGGGTTCAGTTTCATGGAATTTTCAACAATCCAGCCTTAACACCAGGTGATAAATAGCGTTCACAAGCAACCTTTCTTTTTGATCTTATTAAATACTTTTATAACTCTAATACTGTTTTCATTTTCCCTGCACTCACTTTGTTTCTTGATGTCAGCCTACCCAACCAAGTCATTTTATTTTTTAAAAATTTTTAAAAAAGATTTATATTTATTTATTTGACACAGAGAAAGAGAGAGAGATAGCCAGAGAGGAAACACAAGCAGGGGGAGGGGGAGAGGGAGAAGCAGGTTTCCCACTGAGCAGAGATCCTGATGTGGGGCTACATCCCAGCTGGGACCATGACCTGAGCCCAACTGACTGAGCCACCCAGGCGCCCCCCAAGTCATTTTAAGCAACAGTGGATTATTTAATGGTAAGTGGATTTACAATATACCCCTCTCCAGTTTTACTATCAACTTCCTTCGTGAATTTCTCCTCACCTGGACTGCTTGCAAAGCTTCCCAGTCTATCCTTTACACCGATTGTGGAGTTCTTTCCCTAAAATTGCCCATGCAAACTCATGTATTCTGGTGTTTACAAAGTTCCTTGTCCTTTATTCACTGTCATGTCTGAAACATCATCTTCCAGTTTTCTATGTATTAAAATACATCCCTTACATTTTTCTCTTTTACAGTTACATTGTTAGGATTTAACAGATGGGATATACAGTGTGTAGTATGGAAAGTGTGGTGCAAAAACAATTTAAAAATGAGTTGACTTGATCTGAGCATGTTGCATTAATATTTTCCCACAGATGACAGGATATAGTAAAAGGTTAAAAGCATGGTACACAATTTCCTTTACAAATAAAATTCTTTTACTTCCCAGGCATGTTTCTAGTTGTCTCTCAACATGTGCTGTGCTTAAATGACAGTCAGTTTGTAACATGTCCTATTTCTCTTCTCTATACCTTATATTAATATTTTATTAGGAAAATTATCAAACACAGAAAAGTTGCAAAAAATGTCATCAAACACCAATATTACTCCCTCCTTAAATTTTATAATCAATGTTTTGTTTCATATCACATATCTATCCATTTATCTATTCATCCCATTGATCAATTCATCTTATTTTTATCTATTTCAAAGAAAATAGCAGATGTCGCTATCTCTAAACCCTTCAACATGCTTATAACTATCAAGTAAATATTTGGGATTTTTTTTGTTTGTTTTCAGAAAGATTAACATAGAGCGGAATGCTATAATCCTAAGTATGCTGGCCAATGAGTTTTGACAAATACATACATATGTGCAACTGGTAAATTATTGAAATACCAGCCCACAAAATTCACTCATGTTCATTCCCAGTCCCAACCTCCTGCCTTTTCAGCTGTAATTACCATGTATTCTCTTCTGCTTTTTTTTTTTTATATTTTATTTATTTATTTGAGAGACAGAAAGAGCATGAAAGAGAAGGTCAGAGGGAGAAGCAGACTCCCCACAGAGCTGGGAGCCCGATGCGGAACTCGATCCCGGGACTCCAGGATCATGACCTGAGCCAAAGGCAGTTGCTAAACCAACTGAGCCACCCAGGCGCCCCTCTTCTGTTTTTTTTTTTAACTATAATTTTTTTCTCTTAGAATTTCATATAAATGAAATTGCAAGTATGGTTCTCTTTTGTGTAAAGGTTCTTTCACTCAGAATAATGGTTTTGAGATTCAACCAGGTTACTGTATGTATCGGTAGTTTGTTCTTTTTATTGCTGAGTTGTATTTCATTGTGTTAACATAGTACACTGTTTTTCCATTTCTGTTGATAAAAACCAAAGCTATTTCCAGGGTCAGGGCTATTCCATATTATGAATAAAACCTGTATAAACATTCTTATACAAGTCTTTTTGTTGGCATTAGCTTTCATTTCTTTCAGGTAAATATAGAAATTATTGAGTTAGGAAATAAGTGTGTACTTAATTTTATAAAGAAGTGCTGGAATTACTTTTGTGAAGCCTGTCAGTTTTTGCCCGTTTATTGAGAAGTTTTTGCCACTTTATTGTTGATGTAGGGGTTCTTTATATATTTTGATGTATTTCTTAGGCATACATGTTATAATTGTTTTCTATGGGTCTGCTTTTGTCTGTTCACTTTCTTGAGTGGCGTCTTTTGATGAGAAGTTTTTAATTTTGATGAAGTCTACTTCACTAATTTTTTTTTCCTTTCATGATTTTTGTTTTTTGGTGTTCTACCAAGAAAAACTCTGCTTAAGCCCAAATTGCAAATATATTATCCTATGTTTCCTTTTAGAAGTTTTTGTTTTATATTTAGCTCCATGACATGTTTCAAATTAATTTTTCATGAGTGGGGAGGTAAAAGTCAAACTTTTTTCCCTACAAATTACTTTGACATCTTTGTTGAAAACCAAATGACCACATATGGGCTATTTTTTGAATATCTGTTTCAGTTGCTCTGTATACCTGCTATTTTGTCAGTACCATGAGATCTTGATGATTGTTGCTTTATATCAAGTCTTAAAATCTGCTAGTATAAGTTCTTACTTCATCATGATTACTTCGTATATTCTATGTCCTTTGCATTTCCATATAAATTTTAAGAAGTAGTCTCTCCATTTCCACACAGATGATTACTGAAATTTTTATTAGGATTACAGTGAAGCTACAGGTAAGTCTTAGCAAAACTGGCATCTTAACAATATTGACTCTTCCAATCTATAAGCAGGTTATGAATCTCCATTTATTTGTATACCCTTAACTGTCCCCAGCAGTGATTTGCAGTATCCAGAATAAAACTCTTGCCAATTTCTACATTTATTCCCAAATATTTCATCCTTTTTGATGTTACTGCAGAGTGAATGTTTTCTTTGATTTTTTTTTTAACTATCTGCTAAATGCATATGAACAGTGCAAAGGGTTTTTGTATATTGGACTTACAGGTGTGACCTTGCTAAACACACTATCATCTTTAGTAGAGTTTTGTAGACTTTTTAGGGTTTTCATCATAAGCAATCATGTCATCTGTCTCAAAAGAGACAGTTTTACTTGTTTCTGTCTGATCTCTAGCCTTTAATCTTTATTTTTCTTGTCTTATTATAGAGATTCAGACTTTTAACAAAATGTTAAATAAAAGTAAGTGTAGATATTTTTCCTTTATTCACACCCAAAGGGTAGTGTTCTTTCTTTCACTATTAATTATGATGTTAGTTTAAATTTTTTTAGAAATGCCCTTTATAATAATGATGAGGGAGTTTTCTTCTGTTCCTAATTGATAATATTGTTTTTATTCTTTCTTTTCTTTTTAAATTTTAATTCCAGTGTAGTTAACATATAGTGTTAGATTAGTAACAGGTATACAATATAGTAATTCAACAGTTCCACATATTACTCAGTGCTCATAAGGTAAGTGTACTAATCTTCACCTCCTTCATCTAGAAATGAAGTGTACCTGTAATCCCCATCACCTACTTCATGCTAAGAAAAATAAGTTAATCAGAGGAAGACAAATACCACATGATTTCACTCATATGTGGAATTTTCTTAAACTGAGAAATATATTGATTAGTTTTTGAATTGTAATCCAACCTTGTTATTCTGATATAAATCCCATTTTATGTAATACATTATCTTCTTATATATAATTGAGCTTAATTTGCCAGTATGTGTTAAGGAATTTTCCTTAAATATGTATGGAGTTTACTGGTCTGTAATTATTTTTGTGTGTACTGCCCTCATTAAATTTTGTTATCTATGTTATGCTCATCTTATTGAATGAGTTGAGATGTCCTCTGTCCTTTAGAAGATTCCAATTTCTCCGTTTGTAATTCCTTGATTTCCTTCTCAGCCTAGCAGAGAAGTCCTGCTCATGCCTTATAAACTAGTTCATTTATGTTTTCTTTTGCATAGTTTTCCTGATTCTGCACTTAGTATATCATTCTCTTCTCTGTTTTTAGTACTTGTACATGATCTACAATATGATGATATGATAAAATTCTTATTTCAGGATTTTTGTGACCCATATTTTAAAATTATTTCGTGACACATATTTTAAGAAAAATATGTGTTGAATACAGTTATATTCTAAAACAAGGTACTTGATACTTGGTCATTATATGGAGCTTGTATTTGAAGTGGCTCATAACTGAGTCAACATCCACTGGTCTACAAACCTTCTCTAAGTTTTATGAAAAAAGCTAAGAATTCGAGACAGAAGCTGATAGTAGGGCTCGTTGGAGTGCTGTGGGCCTCTTGGCTGGGGAGGCATTCATAACACCTCAAGCCAATTAAGAATCTGGAATATGCTCTTAGAAATTGGGAGAAAGTACAGAGACCAGTGTGTGATGCCTTCTGTAATGATCAGTTTTTTGTGTCAGTCTGTCTAGGCCACAGTTCCCGGTTATTTAACCAAACAATAATCTCAGTGTTCTGAAAAGGTATTTGCAGATGTGATTAACATCTACAATCAGCTGACTTTAAATAAAAGAGCTGACCCTTGGCAATGTGGGTGGATGCATCCATTCATTTAGAAGGCCCAAAGAGCAAAATATTGAGGTTTCCTGGAAGATATTATGTATTATGTATAGCATGTATTACATATTATACACACCCACACACATATATATCTCCTACCGGTTCTGTTTCTTTAGAGAACCCTGACTGATACACCTTCAGTAAAAAGTCCTAGAGCAAATGGATCTTCAGGAAAGGGCTATCATAGGGCAGAGCTCATTTCCATTGATGGTGGAGCAAGGACAACGAATGTTGAATGCTGTCATGGACTAAGGAGATCTGAGAAAGGGAGTATAATTTGGGTGGTTATAAGAATGATCCTTTGGGGACGCCTGGGTGGCTCAGTGGGTTAAGCCGCTGCCTTCAGCTCGGGTCATGATCCCAGGGTCCTGGGATCGAGTCCCGCATCAGGCTCTCTGCTTGGTGGGAAGCCTTCTTCTCCCCTCCCCTCTCTGCCTGCCTCTCTGCCTGCTTGTGTGATCTCTGTCTGTCAAATAAATAAATAAAATATTAAAAAAAAAAAAAAAAAGAATGATCCTTTGCAGAGGCCCTCCTGAAGAGGTCAGGTAACTCTGAAAAGAATATAGTATTATGTGCTGAACTACCTGAAATCAAAAACAGAGAAGTTTCTGTAAGCATCCATGTTGGAAGAGGCATCAGCACGTTGGAGACATCAGGTGAACTATATCCATGGGTGTATAGGGGTTGTTAAGAAGAATGAACAAAACTGCCACATGGAAGTAAGAGCCAACAATGTGGGCATTTTCCCTCAGGCAGGGAATAACCACTTTGCCATTTTTGCTCATTTCTAAAAAAAAAAAAAAAAAAATCCCTGCTGCTCTCTTTCCCCTAGAGAGGAAGGTCTAAAAACAGGAGCTGGTTAATGAAAAGTGGTAATATAAGAAAAGAGCAGAAAAATCTCTGTCCCCACTTCAGGTTTCTGGCCTAACTCAGAACTAAGCACAGAAGGTAAAATGCTCCTTAAATCAAGTGAGAGAATATAGTTTTGTTTAGATTAGTAGGACACATAGTATCTGAAGAATAAATCTATTTGTTTACTGCAGGATGTGAATGAAAAACCAAAGATTTAGCCAGGGTCAGGGAGACATAACTTTTGAAAGCAATGGTATAGAACAAAAGTATTTTATAATTTCACATTAGGAAGTCCTGTTTATTCAATAACCGTGTATTTTTATAATATGATGACACCTTACCTAAAAGTTTATTTTGCTCCCAAGTGAAATTATACTCTAAGTATATATTATTAAAAACTATCCCATAAAAATAATTATTTCATTGGGAAAACTTGGTAATGAGCTGAGAGTTTCAGAATCCTAAAGATAAAACTACATTTCCTTATAAAATTTTGATATTGGTTTTTAAGAGCTAAAACATATACTTATTAAAGTTGAAGTAATAAATAAATACCAATAAATTATTAATTTGTTAATGTAAGGTAAATTAATTTGTTGATTAAAACTTATCAAAGGGGCTCCTGGGTGGCTCAGTCAGTTAAGTATCTCTGCCTTTACTCAGGTCATGATCCTGGGGTCCTGGGATCGAGTCCCATGCCCCTGCTAAGCAGGGAGCCTGCTTCTCCCTCTCCCTCTGCCCTCCACGCCTGCTCTGTCTCTCACTTGAGCTCTCTCTCAAATAAATAAATAAAATCTTAAAAAAATAATCAAAAAATTACATGCCATTAAATTAATGCTTAACAACATGAAAGCCCAGGTCAAAACATGTTTCTGGATTATCATTGCCTTTATACAATGTGATAATAAAAATCAAAACTGGGAACACCTGGGTGGTACAGTTGGTTGAGTGTCAGATAAGTCTCCTACCTTGGTTTCAGCTTATGTCCTGATCTGGCATCAAGGGTTCTAGCCCTGAGTAGGGCTCCATGCTCAGCAGGGAGTCTTTTTAAGACTCTCTGCTCCTCGCCCCCCCCCCCCCGCTCTCACTATCACTCAAATAAATAAATAAATAACCCAAAACTGAAATTTGATTATGTGAAGGGAAAACATAAAATATACAAGACAGTTTGTCACCACCATTTGCTAAGAAAAAAATTTGATGTCAA
The DNA here is from genome assembly GCA_003697995.1 of Taxidea taxus jeffersonii. Classification (NCBI taxonomy): domain Eukaryota; kingdom Metazoa; phylum Chordata; class Mammalia; order Carnivora; family Mustelidae; genus Taxidea; species Taxidea taxus. The sequence goes on along the minus strand of ML106089.1, from coordinate 331,911 downwards.
CAGAGAATCACTCAGAACTGTTTTGCTCTGCAGCATGTGAACAGCTTTTGTTGAATATTAATCAATTTGTAAACAATTGTGTTCCCCTTGAATCTTTCAGTGAGTATTACTAAGTAACTAGTAAATGCAGTGACTGCAGAGAGAAACAGAATTGATGAAGTTATTATATTTGTTGAGCTTCTATTCTAGTGGGAGTGAGGACCAAATAGATATGAGTGTTAGAGAGGGCCATTAAAATAACTCATTAGAGTTATTGAGTGAGGGCAGCCAGGTGGATGAGTGTGGCCTCAGATGGGGGCACATCTAAGTGGGAAGCTGATCCACATGAAGGAAGTAGCCAGTGGATATAATGGGGAAGAGCACGTTCATCCTTTATGCCACTTCTGAACAGATACTAATTCTAGTTCTTTCATTTCTCCTTATCTGATCACCATAGTCAGCAGTTTCCTATTTTCCTCTAAAATGAATACACATCTTAGCATTTTCAATCTATCCCCATTGTGTTCTTATTGTTCATCTTTGACTGAAATTATCCTTATGTTAGTAGAACAGATCAATATTTTAATTTGGCTTGAGCTTAAATAACCTCATGTATAAAATACTGACATGTAAGATGCCTTCTGGTTAAATTATTGTAGCTTGTTTTTATTCTTAGACACTACCCCTACAATACTGTATTCTTTAAGGTAAATATGTTTTGATATGGCCTGTTTTTAGACAAAAACTTATATACTCAATGGTTCAAATCTGTTTCATGTGTTAAATTGTAAGGGTTAAAAGAAAACCCTAAAATAAAATCCAGGCTAAACATCAGTGATGAAAGAAAAGGTAAAAATTTTAATAATAGGCATAAAATAATATCGGTCTAGTTTATTAGGTCTAACTGTATGTTCTATGTTTTAGAAAATGATGTTTATAATAAATCATATATTTTCCTTTTCATATTTTTCAGTGATGCTATTTTGGGCTTTTAGTAATACATAATGTTCTTATTTATACTAAAGTAAGTGAAATTATGGGCATATGGCTAAACTTATAAAATGCTAATACATATAAAAGTATAAAATGCTAATACATATTATTTATATACTTATATGCTTATTATAAATTCCAACATATATTTTTCATTCCTTCTCTCTTTAAAAAACTGTTCTTTTATTCCTTTTATAAAATACCACTTCATTATCTTCTCCAGGGTAAATGAAAACTATATTTTTCTAAAAACCCTTTGAAGATACAGTGTATCACAACAGTATTTTTCCAAGTGCATATAATAATTACCTTTTTATTTGACCTGTCACGGCTGCTCCTAAGCATGTGGCTGGCCGAAGCTTTTTTTTTTTTTTTTTTAAGATTTTATTTATTTATTTGACAGAGAGAGATCACAAGTAGGCAGAGGCAGGCAGAGAGAGAGGGGGAAGCAGGTTCCCCGCTGAGCAGAGAGCCCTATTCGGGGCTCAATCCCAGGACCCTGAGATCGTGACCTGAGCCGAAAGCGCCCACTGAGCCACCCAGGCGCCCTTGGCTGAAGCTTTTAAACTATCAGTCTGTATCAGCTATACCATGATCACTTCCCAGCACTCATTGTAAGTTATCACCACACACTACACTTTTCTTACTGGGGCCAGATTCTCTTAGGTGTGTAAGCTTCTCTGTAGTTTGGGGGCACCTTTAACAGTTACATTAACTATTCTAGTCATTATATCTAATGACACAATCCTTCTGGTGTAGATTTTACAGCTGAAAGATAACACTAAATCCGGAGCACTGCGATTAGAAGAAGAAACTGGCATTAGGTTACTCGGTCTCATCATTTACTATTCTGGAAGGACATTGGAAAACTCACTTCATCTCTGAATCTGACTTTCTTATCTTTAAATTATAATACCAATTCCATATTGCTATTATGAAGATATACTATGTTTAAAAATGTTTTACATTATATGTTTAAATAAAGCTTAAATAAAGTAAAAAAAATGTTTTATATACTGTAAAGTACTGTGTAAAATTGTCACTTTTTATATTGGCTTCTTCTATTATAAACTTTAGAAAGTATTGACCATCATGAATATTATGTAGACAAAGAGCTGAAAGAAAGCTGTACTAACTTTGGAGATCTCTGATGCATTAAAAACACAGCCAAAGGGAGCGCCAGAGTAGCTTGGTTGGATAGGTGTCTGCCTTGGCTCAGGTCAAAATCCTGGGGTTCTGGGATTGAGCCCCACCTTGTTCTTGGGCTCTGCGCTCCTCGGGGAGCCTGCTTCTCCCTCTCCCTCTGGCCCTCCTCCCTGCTCACACTCAAGCTCATGCTCTTTCTCTAATTGATTAATTAATTAAATCTTAAAAAAAAACCACAGCTGAGAGGTAACACTTTAAAGTATTTTTTTTAATTTATTTATTTGACAGATCACAAGTAGGCAGAGAGGCAGGCAGAGAGAGAGGGGGAAGCAGGCTCCCCGCTGAGCAGAGAGCCCCATATGGGACTCGATCCCAGGACCCTGAGATCATGACCCGAGCCGAAGGCAGTGGCTTAACCCACTGAGCCACCCAGGTGCCCGAGAGGTAACACTTTAAAAGTTCTGTTAATATGTTGAAATACATTCGATGGAAATAAATTAGCCAGTGCCTTTAATCTATCCTTGTACAAGGATATTGAAAAATCGAAAAATTTGTGAAAGGTTATGAAAAAATATTAGAGTACAATCATGTCTAAAGAAATGTGGGGAGAGAGAGGGTGATTATGTTATTGCTTCTTAGATAAAAACATTCTCCATGGGCAGGATTTTACCCTGGCCCCCGAGAGTCTCAGCTCATGGTGAACATACCCTGTGTAGTTCTCTGTCCTTGAGTACAGCAGAGCCTATGAATATAATGGGATATCACTTATATAATTAAGGTCACTAATCAATTGACTTTTGTTTAATTGGAAGAAAGATGATCCAAGTAGGCTTGACCTAATCACATAGATGCTTTAAATTTCAGTTGAGAGGTCACAGAAAGCAGAAATGAGAGATATTTAGAGTAGGAGAGGCTGAGAGAGGGGCCAGGCTGACTGTCCCCTTCCTGCACACCTCCAACAGCCAGCAAGAGAACAGAGTCTTAGTCTATAGCCAAAAAAAAAAAACAAATTCTGCCAACTACCAGGAGAGTTTAAAAGAGGATCCCAGGGGCGCCTGGGTGGCTCAGTGGGTTAAGCCTCTGCCTTCGGCTCAGGTCATGATCTCAGGGTCCTGGGATGGAGCCCCATATCGGGCTCTCTGCTCAGCAGGGAGCCTGCTTCCCCCTCTCTCTGCCTGCCTCTCTGCCTACTTGTGATCTCTGTCTCTCTAATAAATGACTAAAATCTTAAAAAAAATAATAAAATAAAATAAAAGAGGATCCCAGGGGTATGTGGGGAGCTCAGTCAGTAAAAAATGGGACTCTTGATCTTGGGGTTGTAAATTCAAGCCCCACATTGGGTGGAGAGATTACTTAAAAAAATAAAATATTTAAAAAGTAATAATAAATAAAATAAAAGATGTTCCCAAGCTCCAGAAAGGAATGTAGCCCCAGCTGACCAAGTGATTTCACTTGTGAGACCCTAAACTAACCCTCACCCAGATTTCAGACCCAAGGAAATTGTGACCAAGTTGCATTTTTTTTTTTTTAAGATTTTATTTATTTATTTGAGAGAGAGAGAGAGCAAGCATGTACGCAAGCATGAGTTGGGGGAGGACAAGGGTGGGGGAGACAGAGGGAGAGGAAAAAGCAGACTCCACACATGTGAGCGTGGGGCACAGAGCCCGATGCAGGGCTCCATGTGGGGCTCGATCCCAGGACCCTGAGATCACAACCTGAGTAGACGCTTAACCAACTAAGCCATCCACAGAGGCGCCCTCAAGTTGTATTATTTTAAGCCACTCAGTTTATAGTTATGTGTTATGCACACAGAAAACTAATACAATGCCCTTTATCATACATTATTTCTTTGCATTTTTCTCCAAATTAGTTAGTTAAAATAAAGCTAACTCTGGTAGACTGATTAATTATATGTGTGTGTATATATAAATTTATATAACATAAATTATATGTATAATTTATATACATAAATATATATAATTTTCTTTAAGTTGGTAAAACTTTCCTAGCCTTCCAGCCTTTTCCCCCCCCAGCCTTATTATAGTTAAAAGTTTCTTTTTTTCTAAGAATTTATTACATTCATGTAAGGTTTACCCCAGCATCAGCTACAGGAATAATCTCATACAGTAAATAAGCTTAAAGCATATAGTATGAATATAGTTTCTATCCTTGTTACTCAGAGTCTGATGGGAACAGAGAGCCCTTGTACCCTGTGGGAGCTCGTTAGACATGCAGAATCTCTGGCTCCACCCCCCACCCACTGAATCCAAATCTGCATTTTTAATAAGACACAGGGGTGAAAATGCACTCACATTAAAGTTTGAGAAGCATCATCTACTTTTATTTATTTTTTTTGGGGGGGGTGCTAAAACCTGGGATCTAACCAGAGCTACTCATTATTTGTTAAAAATAGATATCCCTAAGTGTCTTCTGATGGTTAACTACTCTCCTTAGGAAGTATCATAATATAGTTCAAAGAGGGATCATTTCCAGGACTCCAGGATAAAAGTGACCACCTCCCATAAGGCAGATCAAAAAAGAAAACTATACAATGATCCTTATTCTGATGTTGGAACTTAGTCATTCAAAAACACTACTTTTTTTTTTTTGGTAGTCATAAAATTCTGTGTTGGAAATTAGGTCCAGGTGTGGTTACACATAGCTAATAGGGTTTGCTTAACCCTATTATAGTAAAAATACTAAAGAATAGACAAAATGAGCTCAGCAGCACCCCTCAAGGCAATTTCTCAAATTCTGATGGCCCTGTTGCTCAGGACTCAATATGGTCCTACTCAGAACCTTCACTCATCAGGTTTGGGTATATGAATTTTAGCAATCCTCTCTAGGTTATTCTAGTTTATAATTTGAAAATGATTGCTTTCTTAAAATCTAAACTAAGTAGCTTTACTTTGCCTTTCCTGTGTAACATGTTATATAGATACAGAATTAATTTAAAATTTTTGTGACACTTTCAACTTCTTAATGCCATTGCTATGAAACAGTTTTATTGACACTTTTATTGGTTTGATTTTATTTGTGCATTTCTATTTTGTAATTTATTTTTCTTACCTTATGTTATTGAAAGACCCCTTCTGTGTTACTTAGTTGTGAATGTGTGATTTACAAATTATTATGTAATTCTTAATGGATCTGAAAATAGATTTTTCTCAAATAAATAAAATAAAGCATAAAAAGTTACCTCTTAAAATACATTAAAACTTATGGGGTCATTTTATATTTAATGTTTCAGAACATTAAACAGTGATTTATTAGGTTAAATGAAATGAGCCTTGAATTGTATCTACCCATGTATCAGAACAAGATGGGAGGAGTAAGGGATAGTTTCTGGGCAGGGAGAAAGAACAGAATGGCAAAACCATAGAGAGACCAGACACTATGGCACTAAAGCCAGTTTGTGTAAAAGAGAACCTCTGATATTAGAAGCCTCATCAAAAACAGTGGATTTGTTAATGAAGGTTATAAGTGGATGGTATACCCCCAGATAGCAAAACATACCTTAGTAGTGGAAGCAACAGAAGACAGTACAGTACCATCATGAGCTACAAAAAAAAGAAGAAATTGTGGACAACTCTATAGGATAGCAAGAAAGTTCTTCAAGTGATTTCAGCTATACTTGGGGATTCAGAAGGGATTGGTTTGGGGTAGGCAAAAGGAAAGGGACAAGGTCCAATTTCTACAGATAACCAAGAAAGAAAGAGAAATACTAATTAATGGTTATCATTAAAACATGAAGATGTAGCCTCGCAAATATGAGGTGTCCCCAAATCATATGGGAGACCCATTTCAGGGGGGTACTCCCCATATGCCTTCTACATTAACTATATTTGATTTTTGAGGAGATCCCCAATTTTAAAAGTTGCTGTGGAAACGTTCACATCCTTTCAGAGTCACCTCGATGGCTCAGTCAGTTAAGCATCTGCCTTCCACTCATTCAGGTCAGGATCCCAGAATCCTGGGACTGAGCCCCATGTCAGGCTCCCTCCTCAGAAGGCAGTCTGCTTCTCCCTCTTCCTTTGCCCCTCCCCCTCGCTCATGCTTCCTCTCTCGCTCACTCTCTGTCTCAAATAAATAAAATCTTTAAAAAAATAAATACAGGTGACTCAATCTAAGTGCCAATGGATGGTATGAGTTTGGGGCACTTGACCTATGGTGGGTTAATTAGTTCCTTCCTGGAATATTTGGATGGGAGACTAAGGAAATTCAAATCACAGTATTTCCACATAGCTTGCCCTTTGGGGATGATAGTGGCCACATCTTTCTCTATGTGGTGTTTACAATAAGAAAGAACAAAGGTAACCCTAAGCAGAAAACAGGAGTGTTGTGATGGTTACTTTTCTACGTTAATTTGACTGGGTCACAATTGTGGCCAGGTATTGGTTAAACATTATTTCAAGGTGTGTCTATGAGAGTGTTTCAGGGTAAGATTAGCATTTGAATTAGTAAATGTGGTAAATGTGAGTGAGCATTAACCAACCAGTTGAAGGCCTGAATAGAATAAAGGCAAAAGGGAGAATTTGTTCTCATTGGCTGCTTGAGCTGAGACATTGACTCCTGTCCCCACAAATGACTGGGATTTACACAGTCAGTTCTCTTAGTTCTGGGACCTTTGGTCTTGAACTGAAACAATGCCTCTAACATTCCTGGGTCCTCAGCTTATAAATGATACATCATGAGAATTCTCAACCTCCATAATTGCATGAGCCAATTGATTATAATATATATATAATATATAATTATATAATCATATTTATTTATATATAAATAACATATACATATGCAATATATAATCATATATAAAATCATATATTATTTATGTAAATATATAACTTAACAATACATATTATATAATTATATATAATATATAATACAAATTATATGACTATAATTTGTGATAATTATAATCATACTTTAAATTGAATATTATAACATATTCATATTTATTAAATATATGCATATATTTAATTTAAATTAAATATTATATTATAATTAAATACTCTAATTATAATAAAATTATGTAATATATGATATATAATATATAATTATATGTTCATAATTATATAATTATATATAGGTAATATAAAAATATATATTATATATATTCCACTGGTAATTAATTACATATATTATATGTAGATATAATATATATGTATATGTAGATATACATGCATATATGTATATATATATGTATATGTAGATATGAAGTAAAATACATAATATATATAATTTATTGCATACATAACGTATATATATAAAATTAATTATGTTTTTCTGAAGTACCCTAACATGAATATTACAAAACTAAGAGTAGAGATTCAATTATTTTGAAATAAGACTCTTGCTATTTGCTGAAACAGCCGTGTGCAAGAGGTGAATTTGACTATGACAGTTCTTCACATATCAGTGTCATGTTTTCTTTTCTACACATGGGATCAACTCCTTACCCCTATATGCACACATACACACAGTTTTCCAAAAAGTGTTTTGGGATTCTCAAGTAGGAGAAGATCTCATATTCATGAGTATATAATAAAAGCTATGAATGACTTATATATATGAGAAGAGTTAAACATATATTTGAAAATAGTGAAAGTCACAGCATTTTAGGTCAAATACACATTTGAAAATATACTCCTATTTCCACTTTGAAAATAAATACAGTAAACATAGGTAAGTATACATATCTTAAAAATGATTTAGTATGTATTTGGGGTAGAAAGGCAGTCACAGTATTTATTCAAAGTCTAACTTTTACAAATATGCATCATAAATTTATTTTAAGTATAACAGGTTGCTGTCCATCACTAGAATACAGAAAGGAGAAAACAAGACATTCCTCATTTCTAGTTTGTGGTTCCATCTATTTCTGAAACTCGAGTAGATATATTTCCATGGATGTGGAAGACTTTTTCTCAGCCTTTTTACCTAGAATTTGTTTTAATGACTATAGACCAAAAAAATCTTTAAAGTATGGAAAAAATATATGGGCCATGGCCAAGAATTTGGAGGTCCATGTTATTTAGGAAACAGATTCTTAATAATAGGGTAGGAGCCTGTAAGCTCCAAAAGGTCAAGGACCGATTTGCCTTGATTTCTGCTGTTCCCAACCCAGTATGTGGGGTAGAGTATAATCTCCAAGGTATTTTTGATAGAGTGAGCTATATTCTACATAAATTTGAAGGATCTCTGCCCTGAGGAGTAATCAAGGATTTGTTAGAATCTCAAAGTTATAATAAGTACTCACTTCAAACACTGCTTAAAGTACTGGTTAAAAATTTCATTTACTTAATTTTAATATGCATATAGGAAATGATTCTTAGGACCAAGAAATCATGGTGGGCAAAAATACATGCACATTTGGTTATGGTTTATTTCTACTAAAAAAAAAAAAAAGCAGTAACCAGTGTGATCAATAAATTTGAACACAGGGGAAACAATGATGAAAAATATTCTAATATCTAAAGAACATTAATACAGAACTTTAATTATACATATTCCACTGGTAATTAATTTATTGTTGTTCTATGTTATAAATCACAAAAATAAAGGAGAAGCCCTAAAGACATGTTGAAGCAACTGAAAATTTATTACACTTCAGACAACTTACAGGGAAATGTGAATGTGAGATTCATCCCCAATGTATCTTTTAAAAAATTAGTACTTTTTTCATTCACTCACCCATTTATACACTCACCAAATATTTACTGCATAGCTACTGTATGCCCAGTCCCATAGTTCTTTTATATAAGTTAAAACAGAGCTGTGAGTTTGTGTAAGGAAACTCAGAGTGTATGTCTAACACTTTTCTCTCTGTGACATCCTATGGCTGCTTGAGTTTTTCTATCTAGTGCACTGTGTGTGAAAGGACCTCTGTAAGACTTGTTCTGTATCTCAGTTTCATTGTATGTTATAAATAGATGCAAGTATGGATTTCATGGTTCCTGGTATAGATTCATTTGGAAATTATTCCAAAATTCTGCAATTACTCCACAGAATTCCCAGAAAAGCTATCCATTCTGCTGTGGTATAATGTTAAACTTGCCTGTAGGGTGAACATTGTATGAATTTTTTCATCACCAACAATTTTTAATGCTGTTATAGAGGCTCTGTGTTGCTCTTTGGATTCTTATTTCTGATTTTAATAGGTAAAAATTAAAATATCTATGTATTTCTTAAAAAGTGTCAAAATCTCTGGCTGGACCTGATAATGTTAATGATAGGTTACCCTTGGTGAGCAAATCAGATTCCAGATTCTGTCTTAGTGCTGTCAATATTAATATATTAATATATTATTGTACACCATAATCAAGTAGGATTCATTCCAAAGATGCAAAAATGATTCAACATCCTCAAATTATAAATATGATATACCACATTAACAAAATGAAAAATAAAAATCATATGATTGTCTGAAAAGATGCAGAAAAAGCATTTGACAACATTCAATATCCATTTATGACTAAAAACTATCTACAAAATGGGTCTAGAGAAAAGTACCTCAATATAATTAAGGCATGTATGACAAGCCCACAACTAATATTACATTCAACAGGGAAGAGCTAAAGTCTTTTTTTCTAAGATCAGGAACAAGATAAAAATGCCTGCTTTCACTACTTTCTAATATATAGTATTAGAAATCCTTTCTAGAACCATTAGAAAAAGAAATAAAAGACATCAAATTGGAAAGGAAGAAGTAAAACTGTTACTATTTGCTGATATTGAAAACCCTAGAAACTTCATCAAAAAACCTTAGAACTAATAAATGAATTCAGTAAAGTTGCAAGATACAAAATCAATAACAAATATCTTGCATTTCTATGTGTTAATAATGAACTATCAGAAAGAGAAATTAAGAGCATAATCCCATTTACAATTTTATCAAAATGAATAAAATACTTATGAATAAATTTAACCAAGAAAATGAAAGAACAGTGCTACTGAAAATTATAAGACATTAATGAAAGAAATTGAAGAAGGCGCAAATAAATGAAAAGGTATTCCATGCCCATGGGCTGGAAGAATTAATACTGTTACTATATCCACACTACCAAAGCAATATACAGATTCAGTGCAATCCTATCAAACTCCCAATGGCATTTTTCACAGAAACAGAATAAACAATCCTAAAATTCATATGGGGCCACAAGAGACTCCAAATAGTCAAAGCAATCTTGAGAAAGAACAAAGTTGGAGGTATCACATGCTCTGATTTCAAACCAAATTACAAAGCTCTAATAATCAAAAGTATGATAGTAGCATAAAAAGACACATAGTTCAGTGGAACATAATAGAAAGCCCATATTTATATTGTCAATTAATTTACAACAATGGAGCCAAGAATGTATAATGGCAAAGAACATTTTCTTTAATAAACAATGTTGGGAAAATTGGACAGCCACATGCAAAAGAATAAAACTAGACTGCTATCTTATACCATACACACAACTTAGTTCAAAATAGATTAAAGACTTGAATGTAAGAGATGAAAATATAAAAATCTTAGAAAAAAAATCACAGGTGGTTGGCTCCTTGACATCAGTCATGACAATGAATTTTCAGATCTGAATCCAAAAGCAAATGCAGCAAAAGCAAAAATAAGCAAGTGGGACTACATCGAACTTAACAGCTTCTCACAGCTAAGGAAACCAACAACAAAATGAAAAAACAACCTATGGAATGGGAGAATATACTTGCAAATCATAGATTTCTGATAACGGGTTAATATCCAAAATATGTAAAGAATTCCTAAAACTCAACAGCAAAAAATCAAACAACCCAATTAAAAAAGGGACAGAAGATCTGAATAGACACTTTTCAAAGAAGACACACAGAAGGCCGGCAAGTGCAGGGGAAGATGCTCAATATCACTAATCATCAGGAAAATGAAAATCAAAATCACAGTGAGATATCACCTCACAGCTGTTATAATAGCTATTATTAAAATAAAAAAGAATTAACAAATGTTGGCAAAGATGTGGAGAAAAGAGAACCCTCACACACTGTTGATGGGAATGTAAACTGGTATGGCTACTATGGAAGACAGTATGAAGGTTCCTCAAAAAATTAAAACTAGAACTACCTTATGGTCCAGCAATTCTCTTTCTGGGTATTTATCTAAAGAAAACAAAAATGCTAACTTGAAAAGTTAGCACCTCATGTTTATTACAGCATTGTTTTCAATAACTAAGATATGGAAACAATTAGGTTTCTATCACTGAATAAATGGACTATCTATCTACCCATCCATCCATCCATCTACCCATCCATCCACCTATATCACACACACACACACACACACACACACACACACACACCAACGTAATGCTATTCAGTTATAAAAAAGAATAAAATCTTGTCATTTGTGACAATATGGTTGAAACTTGAGGGCATTATGCTAAGTGAAATAAGTCAAACAGGGAAAGACAAATGCTGTGTGATCTCGTTTATATGTAAAATTAAAAAAATTCTTTCCCTGTTTGACACTGGGGCGCTTGGGTGGTTCAGTGGGTTAAGCCCCTGCCTTCGGCTCAGGTCATGTCTCAGGGTCCTGGGATCCAGCCTGGCATCAGGCTATCTGCTCAGCAGGGAGCCTGCTTCCTCCTCCCCTGGCCCCCTGCCTTCCTCTCTGCCTACTTATGATCTCTGTCAAATAAATAAAAAATAAATCTTAAAAAAAAGAAAAACAACAATGCCAAAAACAAGCTCATTGATACAGATTGCAGATTTGTGGTTGTCAGAGGTGCAGATTAGAAGGTGGGAGAAAGGGGTGAAGGGGATCCAAGGATACAAACTTCCAGTTACAAAATAGTTAAGTCATGGTGATGTAATGTAGAGCATGGTGACTATAGTTATTAATACCGGGAGCGCCTGGGTGGCTCAGTTGGTTGGGCGACTGCCTTCGGCTCAGGTCATGATCCTGGAGTCCCAGCATCTAGTCCCGCATCGGGCTCCGGGCTCCACAGGGAGTCTTCTTCTTTCTCTGACCTTCTCCTCGTTCATATTCTCGCTCTCAAATAAATAAATAAAATATTTAAAAAATAATACCGTACTGCATATTTGAAATTTACTAAGACAATAAATCTTAAAAATCTGTACCACCAAAAAAACCACATAAATGTATGGTAATGAATGTTAACTCTATTTACGTGGTGATCATTTCACAATACATACAAATATGGCATCATTGTGTTGTACACCTGCAACGGATATGATGTTATGTAGTTATACCTCAATTTAAAAAATAAGCTATTGGGATGCCTGAGTGGCTCACTCAGTTAAGCGTCTGCCTTCGGCTTGGGTCATGGTCCCTGGGTCCTGGGATCTAGCTCCACATTGGGATCCTTGCTCAGCAGTGAACCTGCTTCTCCATCTACCTGCCACTCTCCCTGCTTGTGCGCTCTCTCTCTCTCTCTCTCTCTCTGGCAAATAAGTGAATACATAAAATCTTTAAGAAAATAAAAAAAAAAACTATTTTAAAAAAAGAAATGTTTAGGTGCCATAGCATAGAATTTTAGTAGAATCCAGGTCATAAAGCTTTATGGCCCTACTGTACATATGCCTCAATTGGAGACTTAGTATTTGAGGAACTGCTAGTTAATATTTGCTTAAGAAACCTAGGAATGCAAAATACTGCCAGGACAATTATTTTTCTCTCTATCAAGATCTCAAGGGACATGTTGTTTATACCCTTGAACCATAATAAACGAGGAATCAAGGAATTTCTAGGATGATAACTAGGCTAATTCTTAATAAACTGGGCTAGAGCAGAGTTTTATGCCTGAACTCTAAGTAGTAGTAATAATAATAACCAACATCGATGCTTATTATCTTCTAAGCACTGTGCTGAGCACTTTATTTAATGCAGTCAAATCTTCCAGATAACCTCATTATATCCCCATTTTATAGATATGGAAACAGAGGCACAGAGGTTTTTAATAAGCTACCCATTCTCATATTCAAACAGTAGTGGAGGGATCTTCTGCCACATCACTACAAGCTTGCTTCCAGGCAGAATTTACCTGGATGCATGCTACCTTGTGAGAAGAAAGTCAGAATATAGGAGACAGCATGGCCTTGTCTATGAACTACCTATGGCCAATCACTCACTTGGAGTTGATATAATCATTATCCTTGATTACCAGGGAGTGCTGTTTGAGAAAGAGGGTAGGGACAAATGAAAGTGATCTCTTCCCTCTACAGTATCTATTAGGAAAACCAAATGCCACCTGTATTTATTTCATCTCTGATTTTAATGAAATCCTTTAAAATGAAAATCCTCTGGCTTTAGATCTCTCTTACTGTATCTAATGGTTCTTTTAGTTGCATAACCAGTACTTTTTTTTTTTTTAATTTAGTGTTTCATCACTTACATATAGCTCATATAGCCTACCCAGTGCTCATCATAACAAGTGCCCTCCTTAATATCCATCAGCCATTTGGCCCATCCCCTACTCATCTCCCTCCATCAACCCTCAGTTTGTTCTCTATTTTTAAGAGTCTTTTACAGTGTTGCATAACCAGTATTGCAAGTTCCATGCCCTAGAATATGAACTGAGGCCATTATTTTGTAGTTTAAATAATGTTTCTCAGGACTAATAATGGTGACAAATCTGCTTACTACAGGGCATTAAAAATGAATTATAACAATTTTGTTCTAGAAACTAAGTAATCCAAATTAAATGTCTTTTAAAGATTGTCCCATGATATTTTCCCTCTTTTTAATGTCCACTTAATTTTGTTTATTTCTCCCTATTTATTATAAAGGATAAGACTTGATTTAAGTTGAGTCTCATTTAAATCTCACTTATACAAAACTTTTCTCATGATCAGAGCAATAATTTTAAATAATTGTGTCCAAAGTGGGGACAAAATTTTAAAAAATATTATAGATCTTGGCATCAAGACACTCTTTGCATGACATTAATTCCTGCCCTAATGTGTAGACAGCAAGGTTGAAGCTCTGTCTGCTATTAATTAGATGTAGAATATTAAAGAATTGTAAACATAACTAGGTCTCAAAACTTATCCTTGCTTCTGAATCATCAACCTCATGGGCATCAAATTGAAACAATGAGTGATTTAAAGGACTGTCTGGGTGGCTCAGATGCCTGTTGTATGTTCCAAGTTAGAACTTCAAATATTGGTTGAGAAATTATTGTGCGCTTTTGTTAAGTACAAATACTTCAAATGTTATTTTTAAAATTCACCAGGTCATAAGGACATCGTGGATTTGGGACAAAAGGTTTTAGTTTTGATCTGCCACTAGTGATCACACTGAAGGTTCAAATTGTCTTGCACACTGAATTGGATACAAATGGAAGAGCTGTTGGCTAATGCCTTCTTCTGTTTCACAATCTACTATTGCTAATCAAGCATCTCATTAGATAATTACCACCTGTCTTCTTTTTCCTTTCCCTTTTCATCTTTGAAAACAGTTTTTTTTAAATAGTATACCTAGAGAAATAAAAGCATATCTTAAGTATTTAATTTGATGCATTTTCATGAAGCAAACACACTCCTTCAAAGAGCAATAGATGAAAAGAAAGAACATTACCAGCGGCTTAGTGCCTGCCTTGTGCCCTATTTTGGTCACTGAAACCAGACTAACAATTATCCTGACTTACACCACCAACTTCTAAAAATATAACTTGATTTAATTATTTACATAAGTAAAATCATCATGTTTGATTGGAATTACAATGAATGTATAGGTCAAGATAGAGGATATTGGTATCATAACACTATTGAATCTTCCAACCTACAAACATAATATATCTCTCAATTAGTTAAGTCTTCATTAGTTTCTCTTAGCAATATTTTGTAGTTTTCATGTATTGGTCTTTCACATATTTCCTTAGTGCTATACCAAATCATTTGCATAATTTTCAATGGTACTGTAAATGAGATTTAAAATTTTCAATTCCAATGGCTCCTTGCTAATACTTTAAAATGCAACTGAGTTTTTACATTGTATTCCACAACCTTGCTAAAATCACTTACTAGTTCTAGTTGTCTATTTGTAGACTCCCTGGGATCATTTATTAATGAAATCATGTTATTGTCTATTAATGGCATTTTTATTCGTATTCAATCTATTTGACTTTTATTTCTTTTTCTCACATTATAGCACTTACTAAGACTTGCAATAAAATGTTGAATGGAAGTGGTGAGACCAGACGTTCTTAGCTTGTTTCTGATCTTAAGGGAAAATAATTCAGCCGTTTCTTATCAAGTATAAGCTATAGGTGGTATATCAACTTGAGAAATTTTTCTTAAATTTATAGTTTACTGACAGGTTTTTTGTTTGTTTTGTTTTTGTTTTATTGTGCTTGGCTGCTTAGTTTGTCAAATGTTTTTTTCTGAATCTTTTCATATAAATATGTTTTCCTTATTTATGTGTTAACATAGTAATTTACATTGATTGATGTATGAATTTTGAATCAGTCCTTCATTCTTAGAATAAATTCCACTTGACGGACTGTGTTAGTATTTGCCAAGGAATTTTATTTCCATATTTGCAAAGGATATTGGTCTGCAGTTTTCTTTTTTGTAATATCTTCAGTTTGATTTCAAGGTAAAAACTAGCCTCATAAAATGAATTGGTAAGTCATAAGTCACTTATACCTGTATTTTCTAAAAGAGTCTTTCTATAATTTTTTCCTAAATATTGGATAGAATTCACTAGTGAAGCCGGGGACTAGGGTTTTCTTTGTGGGAAAGTTTTTAAGTTAAAAATTCGATTGGTCTATCCAATTGCTTTAACTGATGTTGAGCTACTTAATTTATCTATTTCTTATTCATTGAACTTTGACATATTTTTAATTTTCAGACATTTTTCTATTTAATCTAAATCAAATTAATGAACATAAATTGTTCATAATATTCTTATCATTCTTACTGTCTGTAGAAATTATGGTTTGAAATTTTCTTTGTTTTCTAGTATTGGACGTAGTTTTTTTTTTTTCTTTCTTGCTCGTTTGTCTCATTTCACAAGGATTGCTTTTCCCATTCATCTGTTAGACCACTGTGGGGATGTTTCTCAGATCTTCAGGATTAGAATACACTGAGATTCTCAGACATAAGGCCCACAAAAGTGTGGGGACGAATGGGATTGCTGCCCCAGGAGTTCCTTGCTTTCCCAATAGCGAACACTCAGCCACCAGCTTTTTGTCAAAATTGCGATTTATGTGTCTCAATGTCCTGGGCTCTAGATAAGCAAATCTTGGTTGTGACACTATGGACTTACCTTTATCTCCAGATTTTGGGGTGTTCGTTTGCCCTGCAGTTTTCCATTGTCTGAGGAGTCTGAGAAAAGTTACTGAATTTCTAGTTGTCCAGCTTTTTTTCTTTTTAAGGTCAAAAAAAGGAGGTGATTATTTCAGGTTCTTTATACATCAGAGCTGAAACTGGATGTCAACTTAGTAATTTTTGTCTCTTTTTTTTTTATCACTACAGTTTTTTTAATTGCACCAGTTAAAAACTTTTCTTTACTAATTACACTGTCTTTAATTTATCTCAGTTATAACTGTCACTTGCAAGGGTATACATTCCACTGTCCATTCAATCCTCTGTGCTTTTTTTCCTTGTATATTTTATGTCTACTTGCTTATAAATTCTACACGTTTATGAAATACATTGTTGCATTTTTCTTCATAAAGCTATCTTTTTAAAATATTAAAGAAAATATTTTTATATTTCCCCACATTTGGTTTTTTAATTTCTTTGTCTAGGTCCAATTTCCATCTACCACATTCTTTTTGTTTGAAAAACATTTGAACAGTTCTTATAGTTCCTATCTGATGCCAGCTAATTAACTGTTTCTGTATTTCTGAAAAATCTTTATTTTATTTCATTTCTGTAAGGTTTATTTTCTCGGTATACAATTGTAGTTTGCCAGTTTTGTAGTTCATTTTTAAAGATGTCACTTTATTTTGTTCTTTTACTGTAATCAAGATGTCACCTACTTTTTGATGAGATGTCTGATGGTGTTAATTTTACTTCTTTATAAACATTTTTTTCTTTCAAGATTTTCTATTTCCATTGGATTTTAGCATATTTGTGCTTTTCTTTGTATTCTTACTGCTTGAGTTCTCTAAGATTCTTGGATCTTTTTTTTTCTTTTTAAATTAATTTTGGAAAATTCTCAGACATTATCTACTAAAACTGTTACTTTTCATTTGACCTGTTACTTATTTGACCTGTTACTTATTTCTTCTCCTACCACAAATCCAGCTATAGGTATATTTTAGACTGTTCTATATTTATCCTATGGATGTAGAAAGCCTGTTTCTATTTTTCTTTTCTTTTTTCCCTCTGTTTCAGTTTATATAGTTCTGTATGCTGTTTCCTCTGCTATAGCTAGTCTGTTTTTAAAACTCCACGGCAGTGATTTTTCATCTCTAATACCATGTTTTGTTTTAGCATTTCTATTTCACCTTTTTTCCCAAGCTTTCATTTCATTTCTTTACTGAATTTCATCACAGCTCATACTTGTTGGTCACCTTTCCAGTAAAATCTTTAACATATTTGGAGTGCCTATGTGGCTCAGTCAGTTAAGCATTCGACTTTTAATTTCTGCTCAGGTCATGATCTCAGAGTTTTAGGATCAATCCGCATGTCACACTCTGCTCAATGGAGCAGAGTTTGCTTGTCTCTCTCCCTGTTCTCCTCCCCCTTGCTCATGCGCTCTCTCTCTCTTTCTCTCTCTCTAAAATAAATATATTTTAAAAAGAAATTTTTAACACATTCAACATAGTCATTTAGAAGTATTTCTCTGATAGTTCTAATTTCTGAGCCATGTCTGTTTCTCTTTCTGTTGACTATTTTTTCTCTTAACAATAGATCATTTTTGTTATGTTGTTTTGTGTATCTCATAATACAGTTGACTCTCAAACAACACAAGTTTGAACTTCATGGATCTATTTACATGCAGGCTTGTTTTTCTTTTTTTTTTTTTTTTTTAAGATTTTATTTATTCATTTGTTAGAGAGAGAGAGACTGAGCGAGCACAGGCAGACAGAGTGGCAGGCAGAGGCAGAGGGAGAAGCAGGCTCCCTGCCGAGCAAGGAGCCCGATGTGGGACTCGATCCCAGGACGCTGGGATCATGACCTGAGCCGAAGGCAGCTGTTCAACCAACTGAGCCACCCAGGCGTCCCATTGTTTTTCAATAAATACAGTACTGTAGATGTATTTTTCTTATGATTTTCTTAACATTTTCTTTTCTCTAGGCTATTTTACTATAAGAGTACAATATATAATACTTATAACTTAAAAATATGTGCTAATCAACTGTTTATGTTATTAGTAGGGTTTCTGATCAACAGTGGACCATAAGTTGTTAAGTCTGGAGGAGTAAAAAGTTAAATGCAGATTTTCAACTGTGAAGGGGTTGGCACTTCTAGCCCCTGCATTGCCCAAGGGTCAAAAGTACATTCTTTGATTGAATGCTACATGTTGCATGTAACAGAACATTAGAGGCAGAGGTAAATAGCATTTATATCCAGAAATGGGCATTTCTCTTCTTCTGTCAGGCATTTTGTGGGGGTCCAAGCAAACCTAATCAGTAAGTGAAGGGGGTTTGAGTTTTATTGTAGCTATAATTACTGATGTTACATTTCAGTGGTGGGCTTGTATTACCTTATGCTTCATATGGGCATAAAGGGTTTCTTCTAAGTTGATCTTCCCCATGCTCCATCCTCAGCTTTTGGCAGACCCTGCACACAGGTACCATGAAGAGATTCTCTCCTTACTCTTCCCACTCCCTCATGATCTAGTGATGTTGCTTATTACTCTGTGTCAGGTTCATGGTCAGATAAGAGTCAGGCTTCTCATGCTCCAGTGTCAGTCTCAGAGGTGGTGTTTCCTCAGCATTCTTGTTGCCTCTGCTCCTGCCCACCAGTGATGGCTAGGCTCTGCTCTATACCAACTTGCGTCCTATTGTGTCCCCACCACCTTCCCTTTGGCAGCCTTAGATACCTACTGTGTATTGGTGGAAGGTTCTGTCTTATGTGGGATTTTCTGCCTTCCCTACAGTGGCAGATGTTTTTTTTCTCCTACCACTTTGCAGCAGTAGCTGCCAACTTTTGCATATAAGCAAGGAGTTGAAAGGCTTTCTCCCTGTCCTCCAGCAGCACATGACTTGCATTTCTTTTTTTTTTTTTTAAGGATTTATTTATTTATTTATTTGAAAGAGAGAGAGAGAGAGAGCACAAGTGCCTAAAGCGGGGAAGGGGCGTGAAGAGAGGAGCAGAAAGAAAGGGAGAGGCAGAGAATCCCGAGCAAACTTTGTGCTGGGCAGGAGCCCAATGTAGGGCTCAATCCTTGATCTCACAACCTTAAGACCATGATCTGTACCCGAACCAAGAATTGGACGTTTAACCAACTGAGCTACCCAGGCACCGCTAGATGATTTATATTTCTACTACTTGCCCCCAAAGCAGTGAATCTTGTCTTGGAAGTTGGAAAAAGAGGGAATCCTTTCACTTTTGTAGTGCCAAATAATTTTTGTTTCATATGGAAAAAAACCCTTCTGTGGACTACTGAGGGGATCTTTCTTTGCCCTATCCACAGTCTTTCTTGTAATCACCAGTGGAAGTCAATGGAAAAGAGGAAGTCATTTGTTATTGATTGGCTTTTTTGTATCTGGGACTCCCAGGGATTCTAAACTGATACTCTGGTCTGTAGCAGTCTTAAAGAATTCCTTAAAATATCAGTTCTTTTCCTCTTATCCATTTTTATAATTACCTCCAATTCCTCCAATATTCTACTAAAGTGTAAAACAGTTCATATATCCTGATCTACCATATCTCAGTGGTCTTGTCACACTTAGAAATTCACTTTATCTGATTACCTCATGACCTCAGCTCCTTAGGAGCTCAAAATTACAATTTTGTAGAATCTGGATCTTTATCATTATTAAAGTGGGAGAAATGGTCACTTGTGATTTTTACATTCTAAATTATTTATAACTATAGAATAGATATTTTGGAAGCCTAGCAAATATGTAATTTTAATACAAAGAACAATAGATACTTTTAAAAATGTAACCTACGGTTTTACTAGCTCCTCTACAATTATAATAATTTTGAATAAAAATATTTCTTGAATTTAACTCTCAGTAAATAATTATTGCTATTTCACATTTGACACAAAATTACTAAGATTGAGGAAGATTTTTAAAAATGTAATTAAAAACAAACTTTTTAAAATCATAATAATTGATGGTTTAATGACTAGAATTAATTTTGAAAACATGCAAATCCCCTTTGTGTGTATTTACCTGAGCTTAAAGGGAAGATTCATGATGGGAAATAATTTTTCTATAATAACTTCTGTTTTTCTTAGTAAGACATTGTTATTTGTGATGCTCATGTAATTATATGCCAGTGTAACTCAAGTATGTAATGACATTTCTCATTGAAAGCATTTAAATAACTCAGGAAATTGCTTTACTGTTCTGTTTCCTGACTTAAAACCCACTTTTGCCATGTTCATTTTATTATACAATCTGTTTCAACTCATCCAGGCAAAATATATTCCACAAAGTATAATGTGCACTGAATGTTTTACTGGTTCATAGCCATATAATTGTATCCATTCTTGCGTTTATATTTGTACATAGACATTTAGCATACTATATATAAACAGTCATGTTTATAAATGTGCATGCAAATAATGTCTGAATAAGGATTCATACAGATTTATTTTCCTTTTGTCAGTGATTTCAGTTGATTTTAAAATCAGATATTCATGAATTATAATTTACTTTATAGATTAGAAAAGATTCATTAAGTAAGGAAAAAATGAAAGAATGAAAACTGAATAAAATTGTTATATGTGATCAATTTCATTAGGAAGTAAAAGAAAAAAAGACCTTCAGCTCCGTAAATGTATCGATGTTATTTTTCAGTCCATACACATGAGCATAGTGTCTACCAATTACAATGAATTAATGTAATTCCAGGTGATCACACAAATTTATATTTTATTGCAGGGAAGAAGTATTTTCATTCAAGTGGCAAGGTATTTTCAGTCAGGTGGCACTATTATATGAAAACACCTTTAAGCAAATGCTCACTTAACCCCTTTCTCGTTGATCTCAACAACTGTTATTGGCAGGAATGTAGGCTGTATTACATGGGAAGGACCTTGCTTTGTCAACATTTTCATTGTGAAATTTTGTTTTTGAGTGGCATTTCTCACCCTTTCTGTCAAAATGAACAGCGGGACCATGATCTTAGGCTGTTCATCTTTTCCTTTGCATGGAACATTTTGAAGTATCAGTGAAAGCACATTTGCTTATTTAGTATATGGACATGGGCTCAGCAGAAAGCAGAAAGTATAGGGAAAATGGAGAAAGAAAAGACTGAAATAAACATAAAAACGTGCTATAAGGATAAACTTTGTCCAAAATGCCTTCTCCATTCTTTGGAGTAAAATTTTTGGCATATGCACCATGGGAGCTAGACTTTGACCCTAATTTTATCTTGATTAGGCACCATTTGAATTAAAGGTTATGTTTTAAAGTAGCAGTGATTCTTTTGTTGTGCCTACAATCATCTACTGATAATTTTTTTTTAAGATTTTATTTATTTATTTGACAGAGAGAGATCACAAGTAGGCAGAAAGGCAGGCAGAGAGAGAGAGGAGGAAGCAGGCTCTCTGTTGAGCAGAGAGCCCGATTCAGGACTCGATCCCAAGACCCTGGGATCATGACCTGAGGCAGAGGCTTTAACCCACTGAGCCACCCAGGCACCCCTACTACTGATAATTTTTAATAAAAATTTTTCTATTTTCTGTCCTTGACATACTTATGTTAATGGACATCTTTTTTTTTTAAGTTCTGAAGTAGTGGTGATTTTTCTTCCATTTGCTGCTTTCCCTTCCCATTTTCAAGAAGCTAAGCTCACAATCAAATGCTGGCCCTTTTGTAAACACTAACTTGCACACCCCTTCTCTTCTTTGTCTTGTTCCTTTTTTACGGGCTACCGTTCATGTGAATTTATGTATCCCAAGGGATAAAGCAGAGTGGAGAAGACACTGGATGCTGTCATCAGTGGATGTATATGAGATTAAAAAATTAGTTGTCTGCTTAGGTGTCATTTTCATTATTTTTAAGACTGCAACTCTAAAGACCATTCCACTGGTTATGGAAATGGAGTGCTGGCTGGTCTCAAATAGGCATGTAAATTTAGCCAACTTCTTTTCTTTCAAAACAAAGTATCTGTCCACATCCATTGCTTTCTGTGATTTCCATGGAGCCTCCTACACGGAGAAAATAAACTGTACCATGTCTTCAATCCAAGTTCAGGTATATAAAATTTGTAGAAGAGAGACCAGCTGCCAATAAAAGCTTAAGGTCTGCAAGGCACTACAGGGTCTGTGAGCCAAGATGCATCGCAAAGGAAAAAGGAAAATCCAGGCAAAAGAGAGTTTAAACAGTTCTGAGATCAGCAGGGCAGCTAATTCTAGAATATCCCCAATTCCAAGTTAATTTAGGTACACACAAGTACCCTGAGGATAAAATGACTCTGTGTGTGATATAAGAGAAATCAGACTAAAGCAAGCCAGCTCTGTGGGTACCCAAAAAACTGGCACATTCCCTCTTTGCCAGGAGCTGACAATCTACCAGAATGCTCTGTGTCTTGAGTGGCCCAATGGAATTGAAGGAATACTTCTCAGTAACACTAGGCTAGATGGCATTAAAAAAAAAAAAGGCCAGCTGGATGCAGAAGAGACTTCAAGAATGCTATTCACCATTGTGGAGTGGCTGAAAGGGGTAGAGGGTAGAGTGCTTGCTTGAACTCCTGTGAGTGCCAAGAAGGCACCCCCTTGTGGTCTGTTGGTGAAGGACATACTGAGGTTTGCAGCCAAGCAGAAGAAACTGCAAGCCCTTATAATTGGGCCACTGGCCAATTTGTGACCTATTTTGCATCCATAGGCTAGTGAACATTGAACATCAAAGTTACCTTTTGTTTGTAGTATTATCTTCACTATGCACTCCCAAGGCACAAACCTTCTATGCATGATCTTTTTATTAGCCTTTTAAACAGTAAACTATTTTGCACTAATATATATTAGAAAAGATCCTCTTAAATTTCACACTTTTATTTCCAGCTCACAATTGTCATTATAATCGGAAACTTTTGGTGAAATTGCACTAATTGTTTTTAGGAACCTCAGAGTAAGAAACAGAGTTGTGTTAAATTGATTAAATAAGGAGGCAATTAGACTGAGGTGGCTCTAATGTAATGGCAGGGTATGTAAGCAAAGCAAAATCTAAGCCAGTAAATGCCTTAAGGTTATTCAATCACAACCTAGGGACCACCAATCACGAAGACCTAATGAGGCTTTAAACTACAGCCAATCAAATCATTTCCCTTCCGTGCTTCCACAGCTTCTCTATATAAGCCTTTCTCTGAGCTCCTCTTGATGGAGAACTCCTAACCATTTCCGGTTTGGCACTGCCCGACTGGAATAGATTTTTGCTCCAATTAACTCTTCAAGTTCTTGAAATGTTTCAATTTGTCTTTTAACAGTGGGTACTAAGGTGAGGGTGGGGTCACATGCCAGTACTCTTACTATGTAAGTGAACTCCTATAAACTTTTGAGTAGGGTTGACTTTGCTGCAATGATAGTAAAAACAACACTAAATTAAAACAACACTAAATTAATATAATTTACACTTGAATAAAGAAAAAAAGGAAGATAATATTTTAATGTGTTTCTCTTAAGTATAAGTTAAGAATAGATGATTTACTGCTTGAAGACTATTGATCGACACCAGATAGGAGTGTTCTGAAGACCATTAGGATCCGATGGGGGATTCATGGGCAGGATGAGGAGTTTGCCTTTACTACACTCAGTGATGCAGAGCTAGAAAGAAAATGGAACAAGAAGAGGGGTTTAGTTGGCCCTGTCTTTCAAAGCACAGATAGAGAAGATAAAAAGGATGACCAATATCCCTTTAGGAGTCCCCTGATTAAACACAGAAGAAGAAGTTGAGGTTTGTCATAAACTGTTTCAGATTATTATTAAAGAAAATTAGTGGTTTCGGGACACCTGGGTGGCTCAGTTGGTTAAGCGGCTGCCTTCTGCTCAGGTCATGATCCCAGCGTCCTGGGATCGAGTCCCACATCGGGCTCCTTGCTCCGCAGGGAGCCTGCTTCTCCCTCTGCCTCTGCCTGCCTCTCTGTCTGCCTGTGCTTGCTCTCGCTCTCTCTCTCTCTGACAAATAAATAAATAAAATCTTAACAAACAAACAAACAAAAAACCTCTGCCTTCAGTTCAGGTCATGATCCCAGGGTCCTGGGATGGAGCCCCACATCAGGCTCCCTGCTGAGCAGGGAGTCTGCTTCCCCCTTTCTCTCTGCTGCCTCCCTGCCTACTTGTGATCTCTCTCTGTCAAATAAATAAAAATCTTAAAGAAAAAGAAAATAAAATTAGTGGTTCCCATACCAGTCCCCCTGATGTCCTAAAGATTCTGCAGATCAGAATAAAAGCATGTTTATAATATAAAAGAAGCATGGGTTGAGGAGGAGTTAACAATGAGCCACAAGTGGGGTAACCTTGTTTTCTTTTGGTGATGTCACAGTGTCCTTTCAATGGCTGATGTCCACATAACCCATCAAGTTACCTCATGGCCCCTTGTGGAATGAAAATAACCCCATATTTTCCCTCCTACTTTATATAAATTTTTTCTCCTTCATATCCTTGCCCTTTCACTTTTATGTCCAAGAAACACCCAGAAAACTGAGCTGTAGTGTCCCTGATCTACTTTTCTTATAATCGACATGGAGGTGGCTGCATCTAACCTAAATTTTTTTTTTTTGATCCTGAGATATTTTTAGTCACTTACACCATTAGAAAAAGCTATAAAATGTTCTTACTATTTTAATGAAGTTTTCTCAGTTTCTGTTTGCTTTATATTTTGCTATTATATTTTTCAGTCATCTATATGCACTAGTCTCTTTAATTTCTAAATAAATAGATTTCTGTACTGTTTCACTTACATAGGTTGGTACAACAGAGACTGTGCACTCATAAAAGTCATCAGGAAAGATGTTATCTTTGGATATCTGAGCATTACAGTAGTAGGTATTCATTCAAAGAATCAAAACAAAACGTTTACCTTTCAGAAAATGGTTTCTTAAAATAGTAGTTTAAAAAAAATACAAAAGTTAATTAAGGAGGTTAGATTCTGCATGCATACTGAGGGCACCAAATATCGATGACAAAGAAAGGTAGTGGTGTGAGGCTTATGTATAGCTATGTCCTAAGACATAAATGTGTGAAGAGCCTAGGGTCACCTCGCATTATGAAGCCCAAGCTACATGTTTCCATGGAGAATGAAAGAGAAAGAGAGTTCGTGTAACTTACTTAGTTTTGACAGTTCCATAGCATTGGACAACAAAAGCATTTGACTAAGATCATATGGCTAACAAGTGTTAATGCTGAGGCTCAACCCCATACTGTCAGTTTCCAGAGATTAAATGCTTAACCCCTGAGCTGCATAAGGAAGTTTCTCAATTATAAAGTAGGGATGATAACTGCATATATCTGAATAAGCTCTTCTGAGGATTTAATAAGTAATACTTTAAGCATTTAGAATACATTGGTACATGACAATTACTATATAGTTACTACTGTTTTTGTTTTCATCATTATTACTAATAAATATAACCAATTATTTTAAGAAAACACATTTTAAGAAGCAATTTTTACTCTGATCTAGATATCTTAAAGTTATGTTACGAGATCATGTTGAAGTTTTGTAAATAAAGCTACTAAAATTAATGAACAAAAGTAATCTATTATCTTAGTTAAGGAGTATTAACTAATCATAAACAATAAACCTTGTCATGTAAGGATGTAGCCTATTATACTAAATTTTGAGATCAAAGGGTAAACCACTAAAACTGAAAGTAAAGGGTTCTAGCAGAGGCTGGTTATATAAAAGGACATAATTCTAGACATGTATTGTCTTCTAAGTGTCATTAAATTGAGTCTGCTTATTATATTAAGTTCAAATTTGTTTTGAAGGTAATAACATACTTTTACATCATAATTCCATAAATTCTTAACAGCTTTCCTGAAAGGATATGTGCCTACATTTCTTTTACATATTCATTTTTCTTATAGAACTTTTAGAGGTGTTTAAGAATTAACTTTTTCTTTCTTTTTTTTTAAATAACCTTTTCTTTTAAAGACATGTTAACTTTTTCCCATTTGTTAATAACCCATTGAAAATTCCCCATTTCTTGAATTTAATCATTTTACTCCAAAAAATAAAAATAGTCCAAAAAATATATATATATTTATATATATATATATAAAATAAAAAGGCAGGAATAAGTAGAAGATATCTGGATAAAAGGGAACCAAGAACATGGATGAGGGAAGAAGAAAGTAAAACAGATTTAAATGTCAAAAGGACCAGGGTGCCTGGGTGACTTAGTTGGTTTCAGCTCAGATCATGGATTTAGGGTTGTCATGAGCTCAGGATTATGAGATTTAGATCCATGTCCAGATCTATGTGGGTTGTGCCGGCTGCTTGAGATTCTCTTTCCTTTTCCCTCTATCCCTCCCCCTCCTCTCTCTCTCCAAAAACACCCTGATAAATGTCAAAATACCTATTCAGTCATTAAAGGTGATGGATTTGAAAGGGAAATGGAAATGCTTTTTATCACAATAAAGCTCTGGGTTACACAGTGGTATTCATAAAATGTAAGGTATGTATACTTTAAATAAAATAATTGTCATTATAATGATAATTATGGAGGGTGGGAGATGGTTCAGATGAAACAAACACCAGAGATTAGATAATTAGTGAAATTTGATGATGGATACATGAGAGTGTAATGCAGTGTCCAGTTTATCTTGTATATATTTGAATTTTCCATAATTAAATGTTATATAAGAGACCAAGGCTTTAATTCACACTTTCCATTCAGTCAAAGCAGAATCAATGCAGTTATTTATAATCTTATTAGAAAAAAAACAGAAAATCAGGAGAAGCACATGTTTTCTTGATATTGATACCTTAAAAACATTGTTCCCCTGAGTTCTCATAAAAAGAATATGGTGTGATATCTTTGACAACATTTTCAGTAAATAAAATAGTATGTCTTTAATAGATGTGTCTTATTCTTAGTCTCTCTAGTCAGATTGATGGCATAAATGCAACTGAGCAAAACCATTTCTAAAGGTAAAAGAACTCAATAACGTTGATGAGTGTTTTAATTGTTTAGCTTGACAAATCCTCCAAATTCTGTTGAAAAATAACTTGCAAGTTTCAGTACTTCATTAAAAATAACACGTTATTTTTAATGTCTTTTTACTTTGTCATAGCATCGAGCACTGACTTAGACATGTAGGTTTAGAATTCTTCAGGCAGTCATTGAATTTCCTCATCAGAATTGAGCCATAGGGTATAGCAGTTTATGTCTTCTGGCAAGAATTTTGGGCAAGGATGTTCAAAGTAGGCTTCTACGCATCTGCTTTGCTGTGCAAATTTAAATGGAAGGTAGGCATGATATTCTTAAGAATATTTCACTGCTCGGGGCACCTGGGTGGCTCAGTGGGTTAAAGCCTCTGCCTTCAGCTCAGGTCATGATCCCGGGGTCCTGGGATCGAGCCCTGCATTGGGTTCTCTGCTCAGTAGGGAGCCTGCTTCCCCCTCACTCTCTGCCTGCCTCTCTGCCTACTTGTGATCTCTCTGTCAAATAAATAAATTAAAAATTAAAAAAAAGAATATTTCACTGCTCAACCACATCACATGCCATTACACCACCAGAGAAAGGTGGCTTTTAACTCTTAGGAAAAATAAATGAAAATAAAGAGGAATCTATCTGACTACAGACCAGACCACAGGATGACAATGGCCAAAAGACAACAAATCCAAAGGGATATTCTTTAGAAATTCTCTTCTAACAATTATTTCAGTGGCAATCATCCTTGTTTCACTTCCAAAACTCCTGAAAACTTTGAGTTCTGATCAAATTGTTGAGGTACAGAGTCATGAGTGGATGGAGGCAGTAGGTGCCTCAGTCCACCTGACTGGAATTGCTTTACTCCACAGAAGAGATTCGTGTTAACTCTTCCAACCCATCTGTCAACCTACCCAGCTGTAAGAAATTATAATTACTAATTAGAAATTTCTAACTCTAAATACCTTTGATAATTTCAGAGAAAGACTCTCCCCCATCACATATTTTAATTGCCTGAAATTCTTATGCTCATCAGTCTGTTAAATATGTGCTCTGTTATAAACACTATAACCTTTGATAGTTTTTTTTTTAATTCTTTCTTCTGCACTTAGGAACTGATTGCATAAAAATTAGGGGAACTCATTTTTACAATCTAAAAAAAATTAGCTTTATTCTGTTAATTCTCCTGGGCTTTTCTTTTGGAATAATTTATTAAACTTAATTCTCAGTATGGTGATCTTTTGTTCTGTTATATTTATTCATTAGTCAAGCTTTCCCCATTTCATTGTTCTTGGGTGAAATTATATTTTGAAATATCTTTAGGCAATTGGTTATACATTCCTACATTGTTACTTCTGTATTAAAGCATTAGAAAATTAGTTTAAAAAGAAATCTTTATATCATTGATGGAAAGGGACTCAGTCCTGAAATTGAGTATCATAGTGAAGTTAATTAAATCAGAAAATGATGAGAAATTATGTATAACAGCTTTATCCTTCCCTGACCCTCAAAGCACTAAATTAAGCACAGACATCTGCTATCTTTATTAAGAAGTATTGATAGGACCTCAGATATTGATTCTACATAGGATAACTTCCAAGAAGTGTATAGTTGAGATGATCCAAACTATAAGTTCTTGATTTCCACAAAGTTCAGGGTCCAGTGCTTTTCCAGACATATTTCCATTATTCATACACCATATCAGGTCTTCATCAGACTGATGAAAATTTAAAATTAATGACATTCCCTCACTGATGCACTTTGGTGTAAAGTGGAAAGCATCAATATACGGAGTACTAAAGATCCACAGAGAGCTGGAGCAGTAGAAAAAAAACCAGCACCAACTGAGAAAAACAACAACAACAACAACAACAAAACTCTGACTATAGATCTGTCCTGTGCCAATAGCTTACTAAATATACCTATACTGGGGCTACTCAATATTATTTGTCCACCAACAGTATTTCAGTGAGATTTAATCTTAACATAACTTGCTACAGTCCCCAAGTCAATTTTCTTTCCTCTAATAAACTCATCCTTTTATGTCTAGCATTAAGACACACTTCCAGGGCGCCTGGGTGGCTCAGTGGGTTAGGCTGCTGCCTTCGGCTCAGGTCATGATCTCGGGGTCCTGGGATCGAGTCCCACATCAGGCTCTCTGCTCGGTGGGGAGCCTGCTTCCTCCTCTCTCTCTGCTGCCTCTCTGTCTACCTGTGATCTCTCTCTCTCTCTCTGTGAAATAAATAAATAAAATAAAATCTTTAAAAAAAAGAAGACACACTTCCAATATTATCTAAAAGTCCCCATTCTTGCTTGGAATTTCCCTTATTGATATTTTTTTGGTATATGATTGAAAGAGCTTGTTCAGATGGACTCTTATTATTCTTGAGTTGCGGCATATTAAACTTGGATTGCCCTAGGAGGAGAACTCCTCCTAGGATGGAATGTTATTCCATCTCAGTACAGTGTTGAATACAGGTAATTTATCCTGAGACACACTTTCAGGACTCCATTGGTGCCAAGATGGATTGATTAGAGTCAGAGCCCAGACAGCTAGGGTGACTATGACCACCCTGTAGAAGTTGGAAAATAGAAAAGATGGTTCCACAGAGAGGAGGAAATAGCATGAGAAACAACACATTAATGTTTGGTTCAGCATGATTCCTTCATGCCCTAAAGCAGAATTATTCCTGGATTTCTCAGGAAACCATCCACTAGTTTTTGGATTACCCACTCTCTTTCTTTTCATCTCTTGCCCCTTTTTGGTATCATTTCTCTTTGAGTTAGCTGCTCCTCCACAAAGTGGCAAAAGAAGGGTTTGTCAGAAAGTTCCCTCAAGGAAGCCTAGGAAAAGCTGACTTAGATTAATTTTAAAACTTTTCTATGATAATCTCATTGAATATAAATAAAACCATAATTACAATAATTGAATCTAAGATCTGGAAGGAAATATGTTGATGCAGCCTAACCTCCCATCCCCTATTAACATTCTCTCCCCAATCTTCAAACCCTTTTTAAAAAGCTCATGGGTTTAATATTTCCCAAATCACTAAATCCATCACTATAATAATCACAATGAGAATAATGAGAATAAAAACAAAAAAATATCATAGCTCTTCTTTACTGAGCATTAGCTGCACACTGGGCCCTGCATTAGGTGATGAACATAATTGTTATGGGCTAGATGCTATTATTATTCCTCTTTATACACCTCTATTCAATGGAGTGTTTTCTCTGTTATGCAAAATAACAATGAACATTTTATTTATATATGAAATAACAATATGCCTAGAATAACTTAAATATTAGCTATAATTATCTATGCAAATGCACTATATTCCCTCTGCCAATATCACTTTATGATAATTGTTAGGATTAAGTTATGTGTCCTCCAATTTTTATTTTTCTCCTATATCCAAAACTGAACACAACTTTACAAATGTGATCATGTAACTGTCTTTCCTTTCCACTCTGTGGTTGGAAAACTGGCTTTCACACAATACATGGTGTTCCAGATTCACGTGCAGTTTGAGGTTTCGGAGCAAGTTCTAAGACCTGAAATATTTAGTTCAGTTATGTACACTTTAATAAATAATATTTTCTTTATCACTTGCTAACATGTGCACCAGGCTAGGAAGAATTAGTATTCAATTGCTAGTATAAAATGCCTAAAAATGTATCTAATAAGAGATGGGGGTGGAGAGTAAACAAGCTTGTCTGTACTGATTTTTCAAGTATATGTGATTCTAAATATATTTCAAAATTAAGGGTTAAAAAGAAGAGATGATTCCCAGTGTTAGTGAGCAAGTGGGTACAAGCAGATATTCTCTTGTACACTACAAGGGGAAGTCCAATTGCCACAACCTATTGGTCATAAATGTGTACTCAGCCTCTGAAGTCTTATGGATGTGCAAGCTGTGACTGTAAATCTCACATACAGAAACTGACCCTATAATAAATATGACAAATATATTAAATATTTATTTACATACATGTTATTCTAGTGTTGCTTTTAATATCACATTATTGGAAGGTCTCAGACTTGGGGAATGAAATGAGTAATTGTAGCTATGGAATGATGCACTGTTTCAAATAATGTTATGAAAAGCACATGGGAAGTAAATTTTATCTAAAATGATATAGGATTTATGTTGATAAACCATTCCCCGAGCTTCTCCTTTCCTCACTTACAAGACTTCTAACGCCAGATGTTTGGGTTTTCTTCCCCACATCAAGCAATTCTCAGACCCCAGCTGGGTGCCCTACAATTCAACTCAATTCTAGCATGGTCTCCCTGGAGATAGCATTGGATACCACAGGTTAAGGTTAAGACAGGCCTACAAGACTACCCCTCCCCCCATTTAAGATGCCAATTACAGGTCCCAGGTTGTCACCTGTGCTTCTGGACTGACTGGCTATAAATCAAGGTTCTCAAGGCCTCTGCCTTGGGTTTGATAATTCACTAGAATGGCTCATAGAGCTCAGGAAAACACATCTTTATCCTTACTGGTTTATTATTAAAGGATATGATAGAGAATTCAGATGAACATCCAGGGGGCAGAGATGCAGAGGTCAAGGCACAGAAAAGGGGATTTCACGGTGTGCCAACCTCCCAGCCCTTCTACATGTTCACCAACCCAGAAGCTCCCTGAACCTTGTGCTTTTGATATTTTTATGGAGGTCTCATCAAATAGGCATGATAGATTATTAACACAATTTCCAGTCCTTCTCCCCTTCCTAGAGATGTGTGGGCCTGAAAGTTCCAAGCTCCTTTTTTTTTTTTTTAAGATTTATTTATTTATTAGAGAGAGAGTGAGCAGGGGAGGGGTAGAGGGGGAGAAAGAATCCTGAACCAGACTCTTCACTGAGCATGGAATGGTGCCCATCCCAGGACCCTGAGATCATGACCTGAGCTGAAATCAAAAGATGGCTGCTTAACTGACTGATCCTCTCAGGTTCCCTGGACGTTCCAAGATGCTAATCATGGAGTGTTCTTTCCAGTGACTGCCCTCTTTCAGCCCCTATGCAGGAGACCACCAAGCAATAATATCTCCTTGAAAAAAAAGACAATCCAATCACCCTGATAATTCCAAGGAATTTAAGAGCTCTGTGCCAGGAACTGAGAGCAGAGATCAAGATATGTATTTTCTGATTCTGCAACACCTATACTTTATTTAAGCATATAACACTTTAATTGAACACATAAATAACACTTTATTTCAGGCATGGCTATAATCACTTGACAAATATTAATGTTGTACCCCCCTGACAGCCTCATAAGATGAGTATTATTAAAAATCTTCATTTCAGGGTACCTAGGTGGCTCAGTTGGTTAAGTCACTGCCTTCGGCTCAGATCATGATCCCCAAGTCCCAGGATCAAGTCCTGCAACAGCCTCCCTGCTCAGTGCAGAGAGCCCGCTTCTCCCTCTAACCCTCCCCCTTCTCGTGCTTTCTCACTCACTCTCTCAAAATTAATTAAGTAATTAACTTAAAAAAATCTTCACCTTAGAGATGATAAGACTGAGGCCCAAGGAAGTTAAACAAGTTGTTCAAGGTCACACAGGTTGAGTGGCAACACCGGAGTTTGAATCCAGGAGGTCTGGCTCCCAAATCCGTACTCTTAGCAAGCAACCACATTGACTTTGTTCAGAAACTATCAAGTGGGGAAAAAAAAATCGTACACTATGATTATGTAATCTGGCCAAGATATCAGAGCTCCAAATATTTTTAATCAAAAGTCCACACTGGCACTTTTTGTCTAATAACAAGCATCTATTAAGATAGCTCCTCCTCCCCATTCAGAAGTTTTATAAAATGTATATGGGCTGGAATAAATAAGAAAGGAAAGGGAAGAAAAGTCATTGATGAGATAATTTGCAATTACATGAAGAATAGAAGGCATACAGAAACAAACTTTATTTCTTAAGTACATGTTATTATAATTCTATGTGATTTGCATGAAACAAAAAATTAGGGCCACCTACTTAAAGACACGCTCTGCTCAGAGGTTCAACAAAAACAAACTGATAACAGAGGGAGAGGCTTTGGCTTTTTATCTTGAATGAAGGAGAAACCCAAGAGAAAATCTGCCCCAAGGAAATGTATTTGGAGTCTTACTGGGCCCTATGTTCAGTTTAAAGAACGAGCTATTAGATGTGCTGTGGACTCACTCTATTATATTTAGTTTCCTATCCATATACAAAGATATTTTAAAGCACAATACCTAAATGAACAAATACGTTTACATGTAATGAAGTCGCTTTGTGTATGTAGAGTATTATTTTTAATCCCATGGTCCCCTGGTTCAATACAAAACAAGGTAAAAAGGAAATAACTTTTATTCTACATTGCTCCTCAGGGGGAAAAAAAACTAATTCTACAAAATAGATGTCACTAATAGGACAGAAATTTTTACCTGTTGAATACATTCACAATCATATTATTTCCTATCTCAAGTCTCAACACCCATGAGCCAAAAGGAAATACCCATCCTTTTGGGAGTTACCTCCCATCAGTACTTGTAAGAATCCCCAATTACACTCACGTGTATTGTCTGACATGCCTTAGACCTCACCGGGTTTGTGGTCCCGAGCAAGGTCACTATTTAGTTTTTCTGTAGGACTGCAGGATTAATAGTCCTCATCGCTAGACCCCAAGCAGGGATGCCGCCCAGCCTTTGCTCAGTGCCTTTGCCTGACTTTTTCATCTCTCTTGTTCTAACTACTGCCACATCCTGCTGTCTTTCTGTTCATTTCAGGCCACTCCATACCATTTGCTGAGCACTTTTACTACTAATACCATATGGTCTATTAATTCCTTATCACATCTGTGTTTAATACTGCTTGAGATACTGCTTTCTCTTCAGTGACAACTTGGGGTACAAGGCTCCTCAGCCCTGTCATTCCTCTCCACAGCTGATAGAAATCTGTCTTCATTGTGTCCAGTTCTTTTGGGTTGGGTTACCATAGCTGAGTGGCCTGTGCCATATACAGTTATATATATGTATGCTATAGTTAAACACATAACTGTACTTTTATAGTAATAATTACATAGTGACATATAGCTATATAACTATATATAACTATAGCTATCTCATTTCTCTATTCCAGGACAGAGAGATCCTCAGGGATAGATGACTGGGCTGGTAAGATGGAGCCACTATATCATGTTATTCAAGTGGCACTAAGTGTCACCATTGTCTTAGTAACAGCTGTTGAGTAACCAAGAGAAATCTAAAGGCAGGTCTTAAAACTTAAGGAATTTTCCATCCTGCTGAGAAGACAAAATGCACCCATAAAGCAGTCATTTGCACTTGTGATTCTAAATATGGACACGCATCAGATTTACCCAGTGTGTGTGTGGGGGATTTCTGAAATGTAGATCCCTGATTTCCATTAAGACATACTAATGAGAATTTCCTGCGGTGGACTCAGGCATATGTATTTACAACAACTCACAGGAAATGATGGGCAATGTGTAATTCACAGGAGGTTTGTCTTTCTTCTCAATACAGTGCAGCTCCATCAGAGTACAATAAATGTGGTCCAAAGAGTCAATCACTATTAAGAGGTTAATGAAATGACTGTCAGGGACTGGCCCTCAAGCCAGCCTGCTGGAATTCCTGAGCTCCACCTATAGATCAAGCTTTATTCTATTCCTGGCTATTCGGTGCCTTCTAGCGTTTCTTGTATGCCTTGCCAAAATGATGGGGAGGATCCAGGTTCTGAGCTGATTGGGAATTCCTGGTCAGTAGTAGACATTAGAATTCTTCATGGTAGCTGGAATTCACCTCTCACGCAGGTAGATTTGGGCTAAAAGAATTTGGGGAAAACAAGGTCCTACCATCTGTCAACCCCAGCTTTTCCACCCTTTTCCCCTTTGACCTCATGATTCCACCTTTACCTTCTCTCCATAAACAGAAGGTAAGACTTAACATGCCCCTGTTTACCAAAGTGGGCTCTGAGGCACTCAGGCACCAAATGTCTATGACCTGATAACTGAATTAGCAGTTACATGAGAATTTGTGTTGTCACGGATGCGTTATCTTAGATGATTACTGTCATTTTATTATACAGAATTTTGCTTAGCTAGAATTCTTTGAATGTTTATTTTATATCTATATACACATACATAAATATAAATACATATTATCCAATAACATAATATGAAGTGCATAATAATACATAAACTATATGTACACACATATGCAAACATTAAAAATTTTTTATCTAAAAACTAAATTCGTCCAAATTATTTCAATGTGGACATTATTCGCATTGTATTGACTCTAAGTGAATTCTGAGAATCAAATCTTAGACTCCTAAAAATATGACATGCTTTCTTAAAAAGCAATTGGCATCTAAGAGGCAGGAAGCTGAGGTATAAGAGCTGGAGTCACTTGTAGAGTTTGCATTGGCTGGAGTTTATTAGATAAAATATATTTCTATTGTTCCATCCCACACAGACTTAAGTCACTTTTTAGGATGAGTGATTAATGAAAGCTTTACCTAAATCCATAAAGGGAAATTGGAGTCAAATCCTAATCCAAACGCAGGCCTGTTTGCAAATTAGAGCCCAAATCCTAATCCTTCCGAGGCTTGTCCATCCCACCTCAAAATGGCATTGTTGTTTTGATTTAAAATCTATGCTCCCATAACATCTTTAAAGAGTGATTGCTATTTCTGTGTCGTTAAATACAAAGGCTTTTAAACGTTCCCCCCCCTCCAAAATGTACCATAAATAAAGCTGAATATTCAGCTTACCTAAAAATGAGCAGGGATGTGCTTTGGAATACAACCATTTAACAGAAAGCAT
This sequence comes from Taxidea taxus jeffersonii, assembly GCA_003697995.1. Classification (NCBI taxonomy): domain Eukaryota; kingdom Metazoa; phylum Chordata; class Mammalia; order Carnivora; family Mustelidae; genus Taxidea; species Taxidea taxus. Next base: position 295,753 of record ML106089.1, on the reverse strand, counting down.
AATTAAAGCCATTTTTAGTTCAATCTGACTTGATTTTCAGGTACAGTTTTCAGAGATGACCTGGAACCGACGTGAGGCCACTTATATCAATGATCTCCCTAAATTAATGACAATTCATAAGAAGGTTTATCAACTAAGATTAAGTTTGGCTAACCTAACAGTGAGTTAAACATGAGATGTACCTCTTTTTCCTTTGATGGAAGTGATTACACAGGAACAGGGCATTCAGGACTCGAGAATAGCTTTTTCAGGTACACCCAGCTCCTCCTTCCACCAACCCTGGATGTGGCTCCTGTTCTTGTGGTTCACATCGCCTGCTAGGACTCCAGACCATATCCCCAGCACAGAGAGAGAAAGGCAGATAGAGGAGAAAATAGTATACTCCTTACCTTGTAAAGGAAGCACCTTCCAGAAGCACTTAACAATGTAACCCTTGCATTTACACAATCAAGTCATATGGTTTCAGCTAGTGACAGGGGAGGATGGGGATTGAAACTGGAATTGAAACATTACTTTTAAATCCGAGGTGGAGAGAGACATGGTAGAAGGTAACTTACAGTTCTGGCAGCCATTGAGGTGTAGTGTGATACTGTTTAGGACAATCAAAATCTTGCCTGTGGGAATAAGATCGTGGTATTTGTTGGGCCCTGGGCCTCGTTTGATGGGTCCGGGCAGGTATTGCACGTCTAGCCATACTCCTGGATTAAGAAGTGTCTGAAATAGCCTTTGATGTCTCCCTCCTTGATATGGCAAACTTTAATTCCTCTTTAAATATTTAGATAAAATGGTTCTTTTTTTTTTTTTCCTCAGAAAGCTTTTCTTTATCACCACGTTCCATTCTAGTAAGTGACCTGATCTTTCTCTGTATTCCTACAGCATATTTTGTGGTTGAGGAAGTAGAAGTGATGTCAGTGTGGTTACAAGCTCTGCTCAAAGCAGACGTCTGAGTGGTGAATCGTTGGTCGTCTCTTACCATGATTCTCATACAAGATATCCTGCGAGGTCAGACTCCTGACTGCTTACAAAGCATCAGTTCATAGGTCAGGTCCTCAATCACAAGATGTCTCCAGTTACAAGCCAATAATTTCAAACCAGACTGAAAATAGCTATTGTCTAAGTCATATGTCAGGATTTAATCTGTTAATATTTCTTAGAGCTCCACTTGATTCAAGTGTATCTGAATCATTTTTACTTATCTTCCATCTCGTCTGCCTGTTTGTTTGTTTTTTACCTTCCCAAACTCCAGACTGTCTCTCTTGCAGGGATCTAGAATATTTACATATTCCATCCTTTAAAAACTAAGGACCTGACTTGGATCCACTACCTCCTTAGATAGGCAACACCTTGAAACCTGAACCAGGCAAATTTTGTTAGTGAAAATGATCGCTATTTTTAAATTTGCTGGAAAACATATAAACTGGGACTGACTTTTTCAGGCAAATGGGGAAATATGGACACCCTAGAAATAATGGAGAACCTTGAATACTATAATCTTTGAGGAAATACTTGTGTTTACTTTTCCACTGGGCAATATCTTGGAATAAATTGTAGCAGGAGAGCTTAAAAGCCACGCGAAGAGAATTAATGTGTGTGTGTGTGTGTGTGTGTGTGTGTGTGTATCCAAAAAGCAGGGCTAAAGAAATATTGTAAAGGCATTCTGTGACACAGGCATGAGCCGTTTGAGACTGTAGTAGTTCCCCAGACTATGTTGCTATAAGCTTAATAAAATAGGGTGAGGATTTCAGCATCTGTTTTTCGTTTTTTGTTTGTTTTTCTTTTTGTGCAAAGGCATGGGGAAGATTATGTTATACAGCCAAAGTCTTAAACATTGCTTTATCTGTGAAATAAGCTACACATTGAAGCTGTAGCTTTGGAACCCAAGAAAAGTATTTCCATGTGTTTAATACAGTAGGGAGGGGGCGGGGAAAGGCAGGGACAGTCATGTCAGCTACACCAAATAAATAATATTTCGTATGTATGTATGTGACCAATGTATCGGTACTAGTAATTATTTGGGACAAATATTTGTAAGCAACTCTGATGTAATTTTTTAGAGAGGGGCTTCTTTATGACAATAATCCATGTTCCTTATTATCTACTCTCTATTTCTATACCATCAATCCCCCCACTCCCCACAAAACGGAAACCCACTCCCAAAACCTACCATCTTAGAATTCATAAATGTGGTATTTAAAATAATTTAAAGAAGAAAGTTTGGTGCTAATATGTAAATTCTTATAATTATCCCGGAAAAGTTCCTAAGGGTCCCAAACTGCCTGAAGTTCCATTAATCTGGGCTAGGCTAAATTAAACATAAGATAGTTCAGCTGTGTTTGTTTTTAATTTGCAAAGGAATTTAGTGTTCTGAAAGTGAGGGACTAGCAAACCAGGATCCAATCAATCAGGAATATTTTGGGCATCTCTGCCAGTAGCATTAATGGGAAAGACCTGCTGTTATAATCCACAGGGTCTTTGGCAGGTCCTGAAATAAAAGAAAAGGGAATTTATGAGAGAATCTGAAGCCTAAAAGCTTGTCAGAGATAGAGGTGGTAAAACTAGTATATGAACTATTTAGCTAAGATGAGAGGGTTCTAGAGTTGAAGGAGATGTACATCAGATGTACATCAGAGAGCCGTAAGATTTTAATAAAATATTATTTTACAATTAATCTACCACTGTATCCATTTATTCCAGGCACATAATTTAAAATTTCAAGTTATATTATGAGACTTGTTAATAACACATTTCCATTCTTCCTGACCTCTCTCTTGCTACCCAGCAACAGAAATTAGCTAATTTAGTGTTTTCTTCTGTTATTTGGCACTCTATTTCTAAATACTAATTTTTTTTTCCTGCCCTCTTAGCTCATCTTAGACATTAGCCCACAACAGCCTACTATGGGAGTTAAGGATTTTCCTCAGCACTTCCTCCCCTCTTTGAGAGAGTTACAGCAGGGATTTGGTTAAATAAATCCCCAGTACTTGTCGTTATAATTCTGTAAATGGTACTCACTTTTGAGCTAAGATATATAGTATGATTTTTTTTGGGGGGGTCTGGTACATGTTAATTTTTTGGCAATTAATATTTGTGTATATTTAAAAATTCATTTATTTTTTATTTACAGTGGATCTTCCATAATACTCAGGTTCACGGAATAAACTCCTCTCCACTATATTTTCCAAATGGTCCAAGACATGAAATAACTTAACAATTCTCTTTCTTTTTCTAACAATCTCTTTCTGCTAGACATCTGATGCACTCATGAGTGTACACTGTTTTCCCTGCTGGACCTAACGCACAGCTGCTATCCTGGGACAACTTTGACTACTCTCCTTTATTGGAGCTCTTGATTCTGGACTCTCAGTATCTTCCTGTTTCTTCATTTACCTCCTTGGTTTGAGATAGCATTTCTTCCAGTACTTTCTTGAAAAACAATGCCTGGGTGTTTAAAACAGAACAAAACAAAACAGAAAAAACGGGATAATTTTGACATTTTAAAAACACTTTTGTCTTACCCCTCATGCTTTAAATGTAGCTTGGCTTCTCGAGGATTTTAAGTTAGAAATATTTTCTCCTCAAATTTATGAAAGCATGGTTTAATTTTTTTCTAATGTGTTGTTTACAAAACCTGGTATCATTCCAGTGCCTGATTTTTTTTTTTTAAGATTTTATCTATTTATTTGACAGAGAGATCACAAGTAGGCAGAGAGGCAGCCAGAGAGAGTGGGAAGCAGGCGCCCCACTGAGCAGAGAGCCCGATGCGGGGCTCCATTCCAGGACCCTGAGATCATGACCTGAGCTGAAGGCAGAGGCTTTAACCCACTGAGCCACCCAGACGCCCCTCTAGTGCCTGATATTTTATTTGCAAACTCTTCCCACCCACCTCCTAAATTTTTAGTAGTTTGTAATAATAATCAATTCTTTACTTATTCTAATACGTTCCTTCATGAACTTTGTAAAATTTTTTATAATAATTTAATAATGATAATAATTTAATCATCATAATAGGAGAGGATCTCCTATCTCATAGGAGGTAGATATTATCAATGCCAATCCCATTTTACAGCTGAAGAAACTGAGCACTAAGACAAAGCTAGGCAATTGGCAAAGTGGTGGATATTGGTGCTGAATGCAGTCTGGCATAAGACTCCGTATGCATAACCACGATACCATCTGCCTCTTTTCCAGGTGTTAGGAGATAAGTATTTGGACTTTCACTTTAGAGCAGAACTTCAAATATGAGAAATTTTGTTATATGATTGTTTTTCTCTATTTTTTAAATTTTTTTTGTTGGATTTTGGATCCTCTAGATTAAATATTTCATTTAAAATATCTTTTCATTTTGCTTTTAACATTTAAAAGCTGGTTTTATTCTGCATTCTATGAATCTCCCAAGCTTTCTATCGCCATGATTGGTAGTAGTAATATTTAATTTCAGTGGTTCTTGTTTTTAATTTTCGAGGGCCATTTCCTGTTTCCTCATTGTTCCTCTTAAATTAACCACACCCTGCATTCGTTTTGTGGATGGAATATCTTCTCTTTTTGAAGATACCAATTAAACACTTAAGTTTCCTGCTCCCTACTTTGTTTCCATTTCCCCAAAGTTTCTTTCCTCTATTGGGTCTTCTGGTTTCTCATTTTTAGGCTGAATTCTTTCTTCCAATGACTGGGGCTTGTTGATTGTTACCATGAATGATCCAGGACTGGGCAAACTTGATCACTGGAGGGAATCTCCAGTGTTGTTACTTGGAATATTTGAGTTTTTCAATATAAGAATTCTTCAATCTTCTGCTTGGAGTTACACATCTTGAAGAGGGTGTTCTGATATGTAGGACAGAGGACATACACTGAGAGGGGCTACTGTCAGCCCTGCACTTCAACTCTCTACTGAGCCTGGTGGCCTTGAGACCAAAATGTCTGTCAGAGTAATTTCTTTTTTCCCCAGAAACATAACATTATGTTTCATAGTATATTTTGAAGGGTGAGGGAGAGGTGGGTATTAATCACCTGAATAGAGCTACATTTTTGACCAGGTTTCTCTGTGTTGAGCTTCATGACTGTTTCTTGCCTTACTGAGTTTCTAGGGGCAAATTGATTCTTTTCTTTTCTTTTTTTTTAAGATGTTACTAATTAGAGGGAGAGAGAGAGCATGAGCAGGGGTAGGGGAGATGGAGAAGCAGATCCCCTGCTGAGTGGTGAGCTAGATGCCGAGCTCGATCTGTGGACCTTGAGATCATGACCCGAGCCAAAGTCAGACACTTAACTGACTGAGCCACCCAGGTACCCCAGCAAATTGGTTCTTTTCTTGAAGTTCTGCTCCTCTAGAAGTAACTACACTGTGGCTTCCTCCTCTATCATGAGGCATTTTCCATTCCTCCATCTGCTTTCTAACCTATGAACATTTAAATACTTTATCTACTGGTCTGTTTTTTTTTTTTTTTCTCTCTCTCTCTCTCTCTAAGCACCTGTTTTCCCCTTGTGGATAGATTTCTATGCTTATAATTTAATTTTGCCTCTACTCATGGGTCAGTGGAATTTTAGGAGAAAGTACATATAAATGTACAAATGAATGTGAGCTTTAAAACGTTTCAGATCTGCTCGTATTGCTGTGTATGTCTTGTGCAGGTAAAGTAATGAAGTGTGTATATACAGGACATGTAATTAGCATCAAGTGTACTCATGGCTGAGTAATCTATGACTGATACAGTGAAGCCCTCCGTTACTTTTCTGCTTTACTTTTTGCAAGCAAGTTGATGAAGATTTGATAGGGGCATGGATTGGGACTTTTGCTGTGGTGACAATGAATGATACAACCTGACATATGTCAAAATGTATTTGGACAAAAGATGAGAAATGGGCCACCAAGGAGGGCAAATTGCAAGAAAATAAGATAACAAGTCTCATCAGAATGGATGAAGAAAATGGAAAGGAGTACAAAACAGACTAAGAATCTGGATGCCAATGGCTTCTAATATGGGATATGAAACAGCATGACTCGATTGCTCACTGTTAGGAAAAAGCTTAAAGTATTTATTCAGTTCATAGCCACCACTGCTGTGCTATGCCTCTAGCAAGTTCTTCCAAACATCACTTCTTTGTTTCATACCCATCCCCAGATTTCTCTGAGATATCCTCCATTCTCTGCAATGCACAAACCTCCTATTCAAGGGCGAAACAGTTTGCTAAAACTAAAAGGAAATTTTGTCAAGATAATGAAATTTTAGGGAGAATTTTATATGCCTGGAAATATAACAAATGTAAGGGGCATTTGGATACACTAGGGAGCAATTAAATTTCCTGAAACAGCTCCAGCACTCCTTCCCTTGATTCTACTTTAGTTCAGGTCAATGCCACAGACAGAAGAATGAAATACTGTCCTATTCTCTTTTGCTGGTAGAGGTATATTTAAATTTTGTGGTAGTAGAACTGATGCTCTAAACAATAGGCTGATTATACCCAAATCATGGCAATTTTCAGACACAGAATATTCATATTTAGTTCTATAATATGCGTGCTAAATTAGGAATAGGGAGGCTGGTTGTCTCCAATACCTATTCTCACGCTTAGGAAGACAATAATGTGAAAGGAAGTAAAATGATAAAGGGCTGTCAGATTCAGGAAAATTCATGTTAGTGGGTAAGGGTAAGAATGCAATTCAAATCATGTGATTATAGAAGTTCAGAGCTAGAGGAAACTTTTGATATCTACAGCTTACCTTTATCTTATAGATAATAATAAATCAACTCCTTACTTCATGCCAGATACTACTCTAAATGTTTAATACCCTCAACTAACTTAATGCCCTCAAAAACTTATGAAACATATCCTACCTCTATCAACACCAAGGAAACTGAGTCATAGAGAGACCAGATGGTTTGCTCTCGGTTGTACAGATATTAATGTTAAAACCAAGACTAGAATCTACAGTTTGGAGACACCTGGGTGGCTCAGTTGGTTAAGAGTCTGCCTTGGGCTCAGGTCATGATCCCACGGTTCTGGGACTGAGTTCCACATCAGGCTCCTTGCTCAGCAGAGAACCTGCTTCTCCCTCTGCCTGCTGCTCCCCCTTCTTGTGCCCACTCTCTTTCTCTCTCTCTCTCTCTGACAAATATATATATATATATAATCTTTTTTTTAAAAAATCTACAGTTTGGCCCCCAAAACCTAAGCATACGCATTTAACTAGTAGATATTTCCTTTCTTGAAGAGCAAACACCCAAAGATGTAAAGAGGTTTTTATTAACACACCAGGACTAACCTAAGATTTCTTTGCTGTGATCCATAGTATTAAACACAGATTGAGATTCACAGCTACTGACCAGGACCTGTGATGGCACTAGCTTAGCATGTTAGTGTTATTTATTTATTACTTTTCAAAAATGTATCAGTTATTCCTGGGTCAAACCTAATATGGAGCTAAATATGTGGGACTACTGATTAAAGAAAAAAATAGGTTTATTTTATCAGAATCATTGTTTTCTAACATTTGTTGTCTTCTATATGCCAGGGAATATGCTGGATAATTGACTTATATTTTCTTACTTAATTCTCACAAGACCATTGTGTTATAGCAAGGATTATTATGCCTATTTTGTATATGTGGAATCTTAAGGATAGAAATTTAGAAATTTATGCAACATCATAAAACAATTAAATTGCAGTGTTAGTCATCAAACCTTGCTCTTTCAACCTTCAAAGACCTATCATTACATACTTGACTATTTTTTTATAAATATTACCAATGAAAATTCACTTTGATTTTGAATATGTACAATTCTGTTAGGTAAAATACAATGTACATTCATTTGTGGGGCTTTAATTTGACCTCTCTAAATGAAATTGCTTAAAAAAAAAAACTTGTCAATACAGAGCAAAACAATGACATTCCCTCGTGTGATATGCATTCCTGGGTGCACATTATCATTTCTGAGTAGCTATGCATATTTTCTCCTTATTAAAAAATGTATGCACAGCTAATGTTTACTCAAGAGATGAATTATTTTGCATGTGAAAAATTATAATTGTTATATCCAGTCACATTTCAACCTTACATCACCAAAAGGGAGCCTTTTGCTAGAAACTCTCTAGCAACAAGATTTGTTTTTTTTTAAAGCTCTCCAGCCAGCTTTAATGATTGTAAAATATTTAAGTATTTTTTAAATGCTGGAGACCAAATAGAATAATGTATGAAAGCAATAAATAAATAAGTAGACAAATCGCATCTAAAGACCGACAGATAGTGAGGCCTTTTACAACAGGATCGACCACAGAGGTTTTAAAATCCGTTTGATAGTGTTTATTTGTGGTGGGGAGATTCTTAAACAGGTGAACCTCATTACCCTCAGAAGACCACAGAGGAAGCAGTGATGGAGGGCATTTGCAAACTAGGGAGACGTGGTGACCACAATAAAAAATACTGAGCTTTCTGGAAGGAATAACAGTGAAACTACTCAACCTCTGGCTACTCCCCAAAACCCAACTTAACTATAGATATCCCTTACCCCTGGGGAAATTGTGCTTTTCAGAGAGTCAGGCACGCTCTGCCTCATGGAGATGTCTTCAACCTAGGACACAGGTGAGGGGGCTAAAAGGGGCGGCTCTAAGAAGCACTCTTAAAGGAATTTTATTAAAGGGATTTTATAAAACCACTCACTGAGGCGCAGTTGGGTCACACTGACACAATGCTCTGGCTGTAGGCAATTCCAGCTCTTGAAGTTAAGGGTTTACAAGCAAGCATCTTCTAGATTTTAAATTCCTTTCTCACTTTCATTCCTTTTTCTCGTGACAATGCTTTTATGTTTTTAAAAATATCTGCACGGACATTTACATGAATGTCTGTAGGCTTTTTCCCAGTAAGCAATTTTCTGCATTTCAGTCATCTCTGTATGAAAAAAAAAAAAATCCTAATATGTCTAATTTTTGACACACAGTTTTCATTGATTACTAATTCATGTGACAGACATGCTACCTTAGTCTTCATGTTAATATGGTCATTGAAAATGACATAGAAGAAAGGGCATTTAGACCTACAGAGAATTAATTAGCATGTAATTCTCAGTATATCATCTAGTGTTAATTAGCAGTTAAACCATCTTCTTGTGCATGACCTGCTGATTTCAATACAGTGTCCTATTTTGGAGACCCTAGGGGAACAAAACTTGAAAGAATCTTCAGACTTCTTTTTTGGAAATGAAATATGGAATCATAGCTCCAATTCTCCTGTGCTTTGTTTAACCGTTATATATTTTCCTCGTTTTGTTCCTTTTTTAAATCTGTGTCATAGGCATTATGTCTTCCACTTCTAATAAAATAGTGGCCAGATCTTAACTAATTGTTAAGAGTGAAATGAATATTCATATTTAAATTTTTTTAAACTTAGAACTTTTTCTGATTTTTCTTATTCACAGTTCTTAGACGGATGTTCAGTATGACTGCTACACAAATTTGTGTAAGAGCTAGTCTTACTGTTTTCTGTTTGCTCATGTTTTTACACATGTATGCTTGGTGGTATACAGGTCACTGAAGAAAAAAAAAAACCCTCATGGAGAAATTCGGCAAGTCATCGATGAAGCATTCTGAATTTTTAAATATTTCTTTAGGGGCGCCTGGGTGTCTCAGTGGGTTAAAGCCTCTGCCTTCGGCTCAGGTCATGATCTCAGTGTTCTGGGATCGAGCCCCGCATCAGGATTCTGCTCAGCGGGGAGCTTCCTCTTCTCTCTCTTCTACTTCTCCGCCTACTTGTGATCTCTGTCTAAGTAAATAAATACAATCTTTAAAAAAATAAAAATAAAAAAATAAATATTTCTTTAATGTTACTGCAATTAATGTGTATCTGAGAATTTTGTTTATGTACTTATAAGAGATATAGTAACTCATTTGAACAACTGCTGTAGAAAGAAGAGTTTTTAGCACATTCATATTTATTCATAACATAAAAATTGTAAGAATGACTAACCAACTCAAAACATTCAAAGTTATCTTTGGAATTCATAATTAAATATGTTTGTATCAGGGTGCCTGGGTGGCTCGTCTGTTAAGTGTCTGCTTTCGGCTCAGATCATGATCCCAGGGTCCTGGAATTGGGCTCCCTGCCCAGCCTGCTTCTCCCTCTGTCTGCTGCTCTGCCTACTTGTACTCTCTCTCCAATTCTCAGTCAAATAAATAAATAAAATCTTTTAAAAAAATGTTCATATCTGAGGTGTAAGAAATTCAGAACCCTTAAAAAACCGAAAAATGACATTTCTGTCTATTTGAGATGAGCCAGCATGCCAGCCAGGCCTGCTGACTCAGCGTTCATAGGACATATTGCCTTCACTAACCTTCCTCCTTTGGTTCAGGCCTGGTCCTCCCCATGCTGGACCCAACCCTGGTCTCTGTGTCTGTCTCTTTCCTGGCTATCACTTGGGCTCACAACTTTCTTAGACTGGTAGTAAGATCAAGGAAATCAAAATACATTATTTTTAAAGGCTTTCCCAGTTTTTTTGATTTATAAACATATTAAGAAGGGGTTGGTTGTTAAATTAGCCTCTTCACCAAAAAGAGCAACTTGGACAATCCACAAAGCATTTTCACACACATTATCTCATTTTATTTTCACAGAAATTCAGAGTGGGTATAATTACTGTCATTTCACAAAGAAAGAAAGGGTCTCAGAGAGACTCAATGATTTCTCAAGGAATCAAAGCGAGAGAGATATGGTGTAATCAAGAATAACCCTTAGATTTTTTATTTCTACAACCAAGTCTGTCCCAGCTTTATTAGTCTTCGGCATGTAGACCTCAAACACTGCTGTGTAGTCGTCCCCCTTGAACTGGAGGATAATAAGGGAATAGAGGTGAGGAAATGAAGAAGTGGAAAGAAAGCTGATCTGGCATCAATTTAATATCACATGACATTCCTGCGTCCTAGGGAGCAGGGGTCATTGGTTACTTTTCAAGACCATTTCTCACACTGCTTCTTCATGGCACAGCAGGAGGTAATCCGTAGGTACCACAGTTACAAGTTAAGTTTGAGGCCAGTGGCAAAAAGACACTGTGTTCTCACTGAACACTTTTGATAAGAAATGAAATGTTTCTATCTTCATTTTGCAATTTGATTAAAAATGGGCTCCTGACTTGTCTGAGACTGAGGCCTCATTCTAAATACACTCAACCAGGAGTGCCTGGGTGGCTCAGTTGGTTAAGCGTCTGCCTCTGGCTCGGGTCATGATCCCAGGGTCCTGGGATCAAACCCTGAATCAGGATCTCTGCTCAGCAGGGAGTCTGCTTCTCCCTCTGCCTGCTTGCTCCCCCTGCTTGTGCTCTGTCTCTCTTTCTCTGTCAGATAAATAAATAAAATCTTAAAAAAATATTCTCAACCAATAAAAATTTGAACCCTGACCACCTTATTAAATGTTTAAATTTATAAAATTTTTAGAGAAGGCCCTGGATGAGACAAAAAGGGCAATTTTTGAATAATCAGCCCCATCACTTGAATCAGTTGGGAACTTATGTTAAATGTATTGCAAATTCTTTACACATCTATCCTATTTCTAGAATGATCTCATAGAGGCAGAATAAAAGCTCAGAGCTCAGGTTCTGACCTCAGACAACACAAGTTCAAATCCATGTTCTGACATTGCTAGATTCCTGACTCCTAGCAAGATGACTAATGTGTCTGTGCCTTGGTCTGTTTTAAAGATTAAGTGAGGTGGTACACTTGGAGTTAATCGATACATACTGGCTTATTACTTTTGCTATTATATAATCAAAGCGAATAGGGAAGTGTTTAGCATTTTATGTCATTCTCTTATGATAATAGTGTTCTGGAAAAGTAACAATGCTCCTTATTTGTTTATTTTTTAAAATTCTTTAAGATTTTATTTTATTTGACAGACAGAGATCACAAGGAGGTGGAGAGGCAGGCAGAGAGAGAAGGAGGAGGAAGCAGGCTCCCTGCTGAGCAGAGAGCCCGATGTGGGGCTTGATCCTAGGACCCTGAGATCATGAGCCCCCCACGGAGCCACCCAGGCACCCCTCCTTATTTGTTTATCAATTAACTTAGTGTCACCACAGTTTCCACATTTCCATATGACTTTTAGGTGATTTTCATCATATTAGTTTAGATGTACATATTTATATTTTTGTGTTTGTGTATAACATGGTAACATAGGTCAAGCCACATTTCCATATTTCCTGAAGCTTGTGAAAATAGGAAAAACAGGGGATCTCATCAGTCTGCTAATACATTGAGTTACATGATGCCAAAGTAATCGATTTTGCTTTTTAAAGTGTTTTTTTTTTTAATAAGTGTAATTGATTTTCCTTTTTTACCTGATGACTGAACTGACTGGTTGGAGTTGGCATTTTACACACCCACCCTGAATTAAGCGGTTGTGAAAATTGTTGGTTATTCAGTCTCTTAAAGCACCATTAGTGCATTTTTCTGCCAGTGGCTTGAACATATTCATGCAGCCTTCAAAAATTTCTAATTTATTTCCAGGTAGGAGATCATATATTGGAAAAATCTGACTCAGCATGAAATATTTATAGTAAAAATTACTTTACCCTAATAAGTGTATTTGAAATGTGATTGTACAGAAAGCTTTCTCCTTTCTACCAGCTTTATTTTTTATCATAGTGTTTTATTCAGCCTCTCACCTTGAACAGTTACACAGGGAGTTTTATGAAGAGCTGTGATGTCCTGGAAATAGCTACCTAGCTGTCAAAGTTATCACTTCAACTGTGGAAGCTAAGTCCAAGTTTTACAAACGTGGTCCTCTCATACCCTTTCTGGACTCCTTCCCTGTGAAGAAATCATTCTAAAAATGTTTGGTAATTATTTCCTTCTTTCAGCTCAGAATCACCCTGATCTCGTTGGAGAAGAGAAAAAACATACTATTGGTCATATGATTATAAAACCTTCACACAGGAGCTGAAAGAACTCACTCTGGTTTGTAGTTTCCAAATCAAATGTTGCACACCCATCTAGAGAGAATTAGAGATGATGGCTTCTGTCCTTCTCCTAAGTCTAGTGTCTTTGAATTATTTCAAGCAACTTTTCATTCCTTCCCTGTCCAAAGTTCGAGCAGGATCCTTCTCTTGCATGGTTGTAGGGCAAAAGAGCTTAATGAAGTGGCCTGGAAGGCTACATGAATCATAAATTTAAACCAGTTGACTTCTTTATGAAGCCATGGTAGAGACAATGGTGTTCAGGAAGAAATTCTTAAAATAGACACTTCCCTTCAGTGGTTTCTGAAATGTGCTGTTCTATCCAGTTAAAAACAATGTTTTATGTTTCTTGCTGTACTGGGTGACAAAGCGAACGGTAGCATATTATTTGATACCAAGAAGTGAAGTGTGATCCTATTCCTATTACAAATGCTGAGAGGAGGTGGTCTTACAATTGCTGAGGTAGTCTCGGGGCTTTCTCCTGAGATACTTCAAAGAGTCCGACGGTATATCTTTCTGAGATCATGAGGATTTGGAGAAATCTATCTTTTCTTTGATTTTTATGATTCGGAGCCTTTGGAGTTTTATTTAAAAGAGGCCTCTTTAAAATTATAGACTTGCTCTTTTTAAAATGGCAGTGTTTTCCTTTCATTCATCCCTGTGCATCGAACATTCCCTGCTTGAGCAATGTGTGGTGGGAACTTTGTGAGGCATTCTGGGGGGAAGAGCATGAAATGGAAAGAGCCTGCCTTCAAGGTATTTATTTAACCTGAGGGTAAGATAGAGTTGGGGATCACTTCCATTTTTGTTTCATGTCATGCAATCATGTGATAGTATTTATTTTCTCACTTTCTGTAGTCAAGTTAAGAAAATTAAATCTAATTTATATTCTGGAAAGGTGCAATTCTCTTCATGTAATCCAAGTGAGTGTGCTTCGAGTTATTTTGGTAATTCCTCTTTCGCTCCAATTTTCAAATGCAAATTGTCTATTCCAGTTACTTTTTTAACCCTATATTAACACCATTTTTATTGTGGCAAAACGCAGCGTAACACAAAATTTACTATTTTAACCATTTTATCTACTTCCTATTTTTTTAAGGATTTTATTTATTCATTTGAGGGAGAGAGAGCGCATGAGCGGGGGGAGAGGCAGAGGGAGAAGCAGACTCCTGGCTAGGCAGAGAGCCAGATGTGGGGCTTGATCTCAAGACCCTGGGACCATGACCTGCGCGGAAGGCAGGCACTCAACTGACTGAGCCACCCAGGCAGCCCTGTATAAACCATTTTAAAAGGTACAGTTTAATGCCATTTAGCGTTCACAGTGCTGTGCAACCAGCACCACTACCTCATCCCACATCAGCCTCAGCATGCAGGCCCATTAAGCAGTCATTCCCTATTCTCCTTTTCCCCTGTCCCCAGACTGCCTTTCATTCACTTTCGGTCTTTCTAGATTTCTTTATTCTGGATATTTCTTGTAAAGAGAATCATGTATTATGTAGCGTTTTGTGTCTGTCTTCTTTCTTTTAGTATGAAGTTTTCAAGGTTTATCCAGGTGATAGCATATATCTATATTCATTTCTCATGGCTGAATAACACCCCGTTGTATGGCTACACCACACTGTAGCCATCATCATCATCATCATCATCATCATCATTATTATTATTATTGTCAGTTGATAAACATTTGGGTTGTTTCCATCAGTTGCTTTTGTAATGGATAAACTACATACTCAAGTAAAATTTGAGTCTATTTGCTTGCTTCAAGTAGTACAGAAATAATAAAAAAATCATTTGAAATGACATGGGAATGTTCCTTTGTATATCGGACCATCCCACCTGCTTCTTAGACTTCTTATTTAATGTGATATATGAAATATACACCAATGGGGACTGCTCTGCCTCCTCCCTACAAGGTCCTATGTTACTTAGGTAATGGGTTCTCAAAAAGCATTTTTATAGACATCTAAAATTTAGCTATAATGGAAAAGTTATTTCTCATCAAATTACCAATATGCCTATTGCCCTGACGGCATTGGGAAATAGAATGAAAAGAGATTGTATTATGTTTCATAATTTCAAAAGAGTCTAAAATGAAAATTCGAACTCATTATTTTGATTCTGAGGAATCCACAGCCCATGGAAATCAAGTTCTGAAGCAGCTTCAGATATGAAGCAATAACTTACCCCCAGCCTTGTGTATTACATGTTTTGAAAATGAAGGTCAAGACTCTGAGGTTGCCCCATCCTCTTTTGGAAAAGTGTGATGCAATCTTTAACTCCACCTGAGCAGCCACTGGAGGCAAGTGGATGAGACCTGAGTTTAATGTCTCAGCTGAAGGGCAGATAGGCAGAGCCATTATTAATACCTGACAAGCCGAGAACTCTGCCTCAGTGCCGTTAAAACCTCAGTGAAGGGCAGCAGTACTTTATAATTTATAAGGATGGAAATGGATCGAGACTCTTTTTTTTTTTTCTGGGAAGAAAATAAAGTTGTAATGCATTTTCAACTGATGCTTAGCTGCTTTTAAGTGCCCCTTGGGGCATTCCATTAATGAGGATCAGGGATTATAAGAAACAGATATGGATATGTAAAAATGTTGAATTAACATGGTTTTCCTTTTTAAAACCTGAAAAAGTACATAATGTCCTTTCAGCATATTTGACAAACATATACTTAAAGATAAAACGGTTACATACAAAGTCATAATATTTTGTGAAACCGTATGGTAAACTCTCTATCTTGGTGATTACAAACACTAGTTTTATAGCACCCTAGGGATATCATAAAAATTTGAAAATTATTTTTAATTAAAAATGCATAGTAACTTCAATATAACAAAGTCTCTGTAGATCAGAATTCTCCTTAAAATAGATCTAACTTAGCCTTTGCCTTGATGGGCTTTGTACCAAAAAGACTTTGTGTTAGATACATTTATCTGCGGAAACAATTTGACGAATTTGCATTGGCGCCCATATTAAAACATTTAGTCATAGGCACGAAATCAAGTAGCAAACAATAAGATACATCAAGTCTGAAATTATTGAGGGTGATTAGGCCGGGAATTATATACGTATTTTTATATCTTATTTTTTTAAGTGTTTATGCCTGCTTTGCAATATTAGAAATTTGAACTCTTCTCAGGAAAAGATGAAATTTTGTGTGTGTGTGTGTATCTTATTTAAAACCAAAATACCAATTTCATCCTCTCTTTGTATAACGAAAACTACGAGGCCTCTTGCAAACATTCGTCTGCTACCCAAGTCAATTTTAATTTTAGATGTGTTTCTAAGTTACAAAACAACGTACAGATCCTTGGTTGGCTTGATCCACCTCCAAAAGATGCAAAATGAAGTCCTTTGATCTTTCAAGTGATATGTAAGAGTCAATAGAAAGACAATGGAAAGACAGCAATAAAATTCAGAGAAATGAAATTAAGAAATATTGCTTGCTATAACAGGCAGCTTTGAAACAAAAAATTGTTTTGCAGTACTGATGAGTAAATGAAGAAAAGAAGCCCTGCTTAATATATTTCTCAATTTAGCCATGTATTAAAGGAGAGACAAAAAAAAGCTTGAGCTTTTGCAGCCATGGCCATTCTAAGGACGTAATTGGGGAAAATCATTATGTGTACACTCTTACCATATATATGCCCAAAGGTCTCACCAGGAGCTCCAGAAGCCCAGAAAGTACTGTGTGAGCACATGTCGATCCTTCCCCACTCTGCTATAAACATCCATCAGCCTTTAGAGCAGCAGCCAGACAATGAATCATGGGCAATATGTTTTTAAATTGGTCTCATGTACAGTTTATTTATATTTTAACTTATGGTTGGTTTTAAATCGTGGAGCAGTGATTCTTAACCTTTTGTATGATTTTTTTTCCTTAACTCATAGAGAAGATGGCTCATTCCCAGTGAATAGAAGGGAACAGCTCCAGGAGATAAATATTAAATCAACCCTACGAAAACATGCTGCTTGTCCAGGTTGATGTCTATTCCTCCGTCTCACATTCACACAGTGTATGAACAGTTGCACCAATACTAGGACACTGAAGGCTTTGATCCTACAGAGCCATCATTCTCTTGCACTTTACTCCCAGTCATTGTACAAACATTGCTGTACTTCTGCTTTACGGATTCTCAAACACATCTTTGAGGACACTATTCCTTCTGCATTGAGAAAAACAGACTCTGATTCCTAAGACACTTTGCTTCTATTATTCACTCACCCCCTTATCCATCCTTCAGTCACTGCCTGCTTTCCTAATAATGCGCTTGACATTGGGGATTTAAAGTAAAACATAGTCTCTGACTCCAAAGTGCTTTTAGGATAGTGGAGATGACAGACATGTAAAGAAACAAGAGGAATAAATTATCATAGAGCCTGTCATAGAAATATATGCATAGTGGAGAACAAAGAAAGGAATGTTCATGTCTACCTGGAGTTGAATAAGAATGAATAGAAACAGAATAATATTTAATGGGTTTTGACAATTGAAATAAAAATTAAATAAGCAAACAGAAGAAAAAGTAGGTATAAGTTAGCATATTAAGGAGAAAAAGAACCTAAAAGAAAGAGAAAATAACTTCAATGGAAATTAAAAGATGGAAGAAAGACTTACAAGGAATTTTTTAAAAAGTTATTTAAAAAGAAGTGAAAATGACTATTCTGATAGGATGCATTTTAGAATTTTAAAATTTTTACTCTATAAAAATATTGATGATTTATTTATGGAATAGAGTCACACTGAAATGTATGTAATGATTCTTATTTTTCCAAACACAGAAATCAATAATGGAAATCGATAACTTCTTTTTTAGAAGATATAGTATTTTAGTCTCTTTGTTAATTCTGTGGTGATAATTGATTATCGCATAGGTGGAATTATATAAAATACAAGATAAAATACATACAGGCTTTAAACCCACTAGATCAGCATACAGATTTTTTAAATGGCTGGTTGGATAGTCTATGAAAAATTAATTAGTATTTTACAGTCAGCAACATCATGGTTCTTGCATTAAATAAACTCATGCAGAAAACTGGATGTGTACTATTGGCAGGAATCACTGACAACAATTGAGACAAGACATGACTTCCTTTAAAGCATAACTTTCTTATTAAATGATATGAAAGGGAATGTTCCTGTTACAATATTACTTTTATTTCTTTTTTTAAATTTAAATTCTCAGCCAAAATATAGTACATCATTATTTTTAGATGTAGAGTTCAATAACTCATCAGTTGCATATAACACTCATCACATCATGTGCTTTCCTTAATGTCCCTCACCCCGTTACCCCATCCCACATACCCTCCCCTCCAGCAACCCTTAGTTTATTTCCTAGTGTTGAGAGCCTCTCATGGCTTGTCTCCTCTCTGATTTCTTTCCATTCCATTTATTCCAAGTTCTTAAATGTTAATTTTCATGTCAAATACTCACTGGCATTAGGTAATATGTATTTTCTCTTTCAAGAACTTTTTCCAATGATGGATCTTTCAGATTTTGCAAATTATTGAAAACTCCCCAAATTTAGTCAGACTGCATGGATTGTTAGTTAATTGGGGGTTAAGTCATTGAGTATCAGTGATGAAAAGCCCTAATTTGGTGCTTAATTGACATGAGTGAAACTGTCAGCAAATTATATGGTCTACATTGTGATTTTTACTCTTATTTCCTTTTTTCACAGTTCCCTGGCATTTGGGATCTATTATATGCAAAGAAACATGCTATCAGATACAGACACTATGGAAACTGACATAGAAATAATAACAAACTTAATGGAAATTCAATCCACATATAATGTATGAATTTTTAAGAGTTTTAAGCAACAGGTCAAAATGCACTATAACTCTCTACAAACTGAAGACCTAAACGGCTGAGATAATGAGTGAAAATGTAATAATTAGGATGGATGATAAGTCTGATTTCTGGAATGTTCAAAGAATTGTTGAATTCTGTAGTTTAACATAATAATATCTACATCGTCTGATAGTTTTGCATATCATCAACTGGGTTAAATGGAAGTACATTTCCTTGGTTTCCTTTTCCCTTTAGGTTGCCACAGGAGAGATCTGTGTGAGATTTGCAAGACAAGAGTGAAGAAGCAGCCCTTACTCTCTGAAATCAGTGTAGGGGGCAAGCACACTGCAGCTGAAACATGCCTTGTCATCATCTTCTGTCTTACAGATGGTGTAGGGCCGTAATTGGGATTGCAAAGACTCCAAATCCCACTGTAACTACTCATTACTTTATTCAAATTGTGCAACAGATAAAGAGCATTCACTTCTTTTCCACCTTACCACACCATCAAGATGGGAGGTCATGAGGGATAGAGCTGGGATCCAGTTTACAGTTGTTCTTGCTTCATGCTTCACTTTTCTCCTTGACTGCTGATCTACAGTAATTTCAAGCTCTTGTAAGATACAGAGTCAATAACCTTCCATAGCACCCATAATTGCACACATATATAATTGGTCCTATATATTGGCCCATTATTATATCACTCCAAGCTGTTCTTCTACTCTGACTAAACCTTAAACTATAGAGAAATTCATTCTAGAAAGCTCTAGGGGAACAGAACCTTTTGTAAGGGTACTTGGAAATGGCTCTGGGCTACCTGAATTTGTTACTTGAGGTAATTATATTTCAAGACATTAATGACCGTATGAACAGTGATAATGTACACATGGTTAATACATGGCAAAAGTGTAACATAAAATATCACCTATAGATACCTGTAATCAAGTGTCTATAGAAGGAATGATTTTGAATGGTCAGGTACTTTTTGCCACAGAATATTTTGTAAAAATAAGAAAGAATAATAGGTTTGGTTGGTGGCTTCTAAGTGTACCAGAGGACTTTCCCCAGAAATTACATAATGAATTTAGAGTTTTTACTTTCCAGTCAAGGATAAGATAGGAAATGCTTCTATCTATGTTTGCCCTGAAATAAACCTTTATCGCCTATAGCTGTAGGACTGAGATTTCTGAAAATCCAAGTCTAAAACTGAAGTCTAAAACTGTTTCTGGTTAAATTAAAACATAATTATATCTATGACTTCACAAGATCTATTGTTAAAGTTAGACATTCCAAGGGAAGGAGTCTTTATCTGAAAATATGGATGGGATTATATGGAACAGATTTTAGTAAGGCTGGGGAACTTGATTCCTAAATAATTCTGAGCCTCTTTTGCTTATAGAAGCAGCTTTTCCTCCCTTGTCCTGCCTAAGGAATCTGTAATGGCTTTTCTTAAAGTAGTTGAATTACAGGGATTGCTAATCCATGCTCCATAATGTCCCATTGTTCCTAGACCTATAATCAGACTGTAGCTCCAGAGGGTGAGGTAAGAACAAACAAACAAATGAACAAACAAACAAACACAAAAAAACATAGACTGTGTTTAAGTAGAAATATACTGATGTGATTGCAAATTTTGCCAATTTGTATTGTCAAAAACTTAGGCAACAGGTGTGGGAATGGATCCTTATGGATGCTGGATCAGGTTAAAAGGCATAGAATATAGGACTTAGTTAAATTTGTTGATAGGGATGTTCAAAAGCAGAGATTCTAAATTCAATTTGAAATCTCACATGACTGAGAGTGGCAGATAAGCTAAGGACCTCATACAAAGTTACAAAACAAATACATAATGTACCCAGGATCTGAGCCCAGAGTCAGGCTCCAGAGTCCTTGTTCTTAAGGGTGATGAGGTTAGAGACAAGAGGCTATAGCTTCAGACACATTAAAGACTATAAATTTTAAAAAGCAGTTGTAATAAATGAGATAAGAAAGAAAGCCTAGGATTTAGTTGATAAACCTTCAGTTATAGTTATATTTTTCCCTAATCATCACAACACTTTTCCTCTATCCCATATATATGTAGTCAAATGGTTGTCCTTTTCTAAAGGACATTATATATACTAATGACAAGAAAAAAAGAAAAAAAAATACTTCCTGGATCCTCATCAGATCCTCATAAAGAAGGGATCTGCAACAGACCTATAATATGATATAAATCTCCTGATGAATGACTAAGAAGTAGATGAAGTATTAAATCAAGAGACAAAGGAAGAGAGAAAGAGAGAGAGAGTGTGTAAGCATAAATCTGTTCTTAAGCATGTCTATCCATTTGTGATACATTTTCTATTTTCACAGGGAGACTGATATATATGTCTGTAAGTCTATGTTTGTATGTACACATTGTACGATTGTTCTGTCCTACCCAACTAAACTCTTTAAGAGATAGGAAAAGCAGGAAAGAATTAAAAATAACTGTCTAAATGGCCAAACCTAGCCCAGTATAAATAGTATTCCAAGAGTGAGAACTTCCTTTTCCTACCTTGTAGATAGAGATGCTGAGTAGAATGGGCAAGATGATAGAAATATACTACTGTAAGATGCTTTATCTAAACTAACCTACTTGGAAGGCTTAATACTTTGGCTGTACCTATGTATTCTAATGAGTACACAGAAGAAGTTGATCCTTACACATAAAAGCAAAGTTATTCCCCTTTATACACTTACTATCACCTCATCTAAATTCTTCTTTAGATTTTCTAAGGGAGATAATACACACACGGTCTTCACCTCTAATTATGTTTTATTTTATTTTAATAGTTTTCTTCATTATTATATAAGTTTTATATTTCTGTATACAAATTACCACAAACTTGGCAGATTAAAATAACAAACATTGTCATATGTGAAAAACCCACAGCTAACATCATACTGAATAATGAAAGACTGAAAGCTTTTCCTCTAAGATCAAAAACAAGACAAAGGTGTTCACTTTGCCTCCTTTGCTCAGCATAGTATTGGAAGTCTTGGCCAGAGCAATGAATCAAGAAAAAGAAATAAAACACCTAAATTGGAAACAAAGAAATAAAATAATCTCTGTTCTCAGGTAATATGATCTTACATGTAGAAAAACCAGAAGATAGCACAAATTCAACAAGTTGCAGGATACAAAATCAAC
Source organism: Taxidea taxus jeffersonii (assembly GCA_003697995.1). NCBI lineage: Eukaryota > Metazoa > Chordata > Mammalia > Carnivora > Mustelidae > Taxidea > Taxidea taxus. The sequence continues at coordinate 273,846 of ML106089.1, read as the reverse complement.
AGACAAGATCAGTTGTTTTTGTATCTTAATAATGGGCAACCTGAAAAGAAAATAATGAAAACTATCTCATTTATAATAGCACCAAGAAGCATAAAAGACTTAGGAATTAGCTTAACCAAGGAAGGAAAAAACTTGTACACTGATAAATGCAAAATACTGCTGAAAAAAATTAAATAAGAAATAAATAAATGAAAAGATAGCCTGTGCTCATGGATTGAAAGATATAATACTGTTAAATATTGATACTTCTCAAAGCTATCTACAGATTCAATACAGTACCTATTAAAACCTCAATGATGAATTTTGCAGAAATAGATAAAAAAAACGCATCCTAAAATGCATATGGAATTTCAAGAGAACTCCAAAAGCCAAAATAATCTTGAAAAAGAACAAAGATAGAGATCCTATATTTCCTAATTTCAAAACTTACTACAAAGCTCTAGAAATCCAAACTGTATGGTATTAGTATAAAGATAGACATATAGACCAATGGAACGGAATAAAAGTAAACCTTCATGTATTTTGTCAAATGATTTTTTTTTAATTTAAGCTTTATTTAAACATATAATGTAACCCCACCATCCTCTCCCAACCCCCCTCCCTTCCACCCCCCTCAGTTTGTTTTATGACATTAAGAATCTCTTTTGGTTTGTCTCCCTCCCGATCCCATCTTGTTTCATTTTTACTTTTCCTACCACCTTAACTCCCACCCCCGTTGCATCTCCACTTCCTCATGAAATCTTACCATTTGTCAAATGATTTTTGAAAAGACTGCCAAAGACATTTGATGGGGACAGGGTAGTCTTCTCAGCAAATGGTGTTGATATCAACATAATGAAGTTCTCATTATCAAAATAATGAAGTTGGACCCTTACCTACATTATATACAAAAATTAACTCAAACTGGATCAAATAACCTCAATGTAAGAGCTAAAACTATAAAACTGTTAGAAGAAACCATAGAGGAAGAGCTTCATGACATCAGATTTGGAAATGATTCCTTGGATATAACACCAAAAAGACAGTCAAAATGGGAGAAAATAATAGATGTATTGGACAAACATCAGAATTTAAAACGTTTTGCAGCAAAGGACATTATCAAGAGAGTATGAGACCAACACACAGAATGAGAGAAAAGATTTGCAAATCTTAGATCTGCTAAAGAATGAACATGAAGAATATATAAAGAATACCTACAACTCAAGAACAACAAAATAACTCAGTTTCAAAATGGGCCAATTCTTGGACAGACATTATTTCAAAGAAGATACATAAATGGCCAATAAGTACATTAGAAGATGTTCAACATCAGTAGTCATTAGGAAATATAAATGAAAACTACAATGAGATTATACCTTTCACTCCTTACGGTGGATATAATTGAAAAAGAACAAAAACAGAAAAGAAAACAAAACACTCTTGACCAGAATGTGGAGAAGAAATTAGGTCTCTTATGCATTGCTGGTGGGAATATAAAATGATACACTACTATGAAAAACAATATGGCAATTCCTCAAAAAATTAAACATAGAAAGAGCATGTGATCCAGCAATCCCAATTCTGGATATATACTCAAAAGATATGAAAGCAGGAACACAAACAGATATTTGTATATCAATATTGAAAGCAACCTTATTCACAACAGTCAAAGGTAGAAATAATCCACATATACTGATGAATGGATAAACAAGATGTGATATATACATACAATGAAATATTATTCAGCCTTATAAAAATGAAATTCTGATACATGCTACAACATGGACAAACTGTGAAGGCATTATGGTAAGTGAAATAAGTCAGACACAAAAGGACAAATATTATATAATTCCACTTATATGAAGTGTCTGGAATAATTAAATTCGGAGAGACAGAAGGTAGAATAGTAGTTACTGGGGTTTGGGTGGAGGGAATAATGGGAAGTTACTGTTTGGCACAAAGTTGCAGTATGAGATGATGAAAAGTTTCTCGAGATGCATAGTGGTGATTCACAACAGTGTGAATATATTTAATGCCACTGAACTATGCATTCAAAATTGTTAGGATAGTACATTTTATATATTTATATTTTATCACAATTAAGTGAACACATTATATACTTGTATTGTCTCACAATTCTATAGGTTAAAATTCTCAGATTGGGGTCTCACATGACTGAAATAATGGTGTTGCCTGAGACCGTGATCTCTCTGGGGACTATTTGCAAGCTATTCATTGTTGGATTAATTCAATTTCTTGCAGTTACACAACTGAGGTACCCTTTATCATATAGGTCATGAGTTGGGAGCCATTCTCAGCTCTTACAGGTTACCCATTCTTCCCAGCCATCTGACTCTCTTGAAAACATGGTAGTCTGCTTCTTCTAGGTTAGTAGGAAAATATACGCCTGTCTCTTTTAAAGTCTTGCTTAATAAAGTTGGGTCCATTCAGCTGGCTAATCATAAATTAATTCTAATTCAACTCAGTAGAAGCCTCCATTATATCTGCAAAATCCATTTTCCACAAAGCATAATTTAATCTTGTGAGTGATATCCCATAATCTTCAAGGGTCCTACCCACCCTCCAGGACAGGATATTATATAGGGTATGGTCAATGAGGGTGGGGATCTTGGCAGATATCTTAGAATTTTCCCTACCATATTATCATGCCTATTACAGCAAGAGAGAGATCCATTTTAAATCCTAAAAGCCACAATTCACAATAAAAGCATAATACATAAGTATGTCTATGTTAAGTAACAAAACAGCTACTTTATAATGAAGAAACTTAAAGAGATTCATGAAGACAGAAATAGAAGCATGATAATAAGAAACATATTTAACATCAATTTCAAAAGAATACAGGTCGAATAGACAAAAATAAGAAAAGCTATAGAGGGCTTAAACTTCATCAATAAGGTAGAGCATATGCATACAAATTGAATTTTACATACTGGTAATGGTGTGTGATAATGGAATACACCTTCTCAAGTTTGAGAATGTACAACTTTAAAAAAAATGATAGCTTTTAGGTCACTATGGAAACATGAATAATTTCCACAAATTAGAAATATTTTAAATAATATTGACTGATGACAAAGCAACAAGCTAGAAATTATTAACGTAATAAAAAAGTCCTTCCAGGGGCGCCTGGGTGGCTCAGTGGGTTGAAGCCTCTGCCTTCGGCTCGGGTCATGATCTCAGGGTCCTGAGTTCAAGCCTCATGTCGGGCTCTCTGCTCAGCGGGGAGCCTCCCCTCCCCCCCTCTCTCTGCCTGCCTCTCTGCCTACTTGTGATCTCTGTCTGTAAATAAATAAATAAAATCTTTAAAAAAAAAAAAAGTCCTTCCAACTGAGGATATTTTTTAAAGCTTATTAAATAAAATCTGGTTGAAAAGAGAAACACAAAAATGTAAAACTTTTAAATTTAAATAAAAAATTTTAATTCTAGGCACCTGGGTGGTTCAGTGGGTTAGCCTCTGCCTTCGGCTCAGGTCACAATCTCAGAGTTCTGGGATTGAGCCCCACATCGTGCTCTCTGCTCAGTGGGGAGCCTGCTTCTCTCTCTCTCTGCCTCCTCTCTGCCTATTTGTGATCTCTCTCTCTCTGTCAAATAAATAAAATAAAATCTTTAAAAAAATTTAATTCTAAAATTCCTAAAATATAGATAACAAAAACACCTGTATCATCATCTATGAGATGCATTGAAACTACTGATCTGAGGAAAAATAATAGCTCCAAGCACTCATGTTAAGATTTAAAAGTAAAAATGAATGACATAATTTCCCCAACAAAAATTTAGAAAGGAAGAGCAAAAGAACACATATGGAATTAGTAAAGATGAATGAAATTAATGGTGTAAAGAATGCAGAAATCATATAACAAATGAATAAATCAAATTCTGGGTTTTTTAAATTAACAAAATATACATACTACTAGGTAACTATGGAGAGAAAAAAAGAAGAAAACATAGATAGACTAAAATACCCCTTACTCCTGAAACCAACACCTAATGTAACATGGCATGATTAGAGACTTTTACACTAGATTAGGAACAATCTTCACTGCTACTGAATAATGTGCTGAAAGTGTTAGCCAACACAATTAAACCTGAGAAATCAATTAGAGGAATGGATAATCGGAAAAGTAGCAAAATTATCTCTCTTTGCAGATGATATGATAGTCAACCTGAAAAGTGAATATATTATACAACTAATTCAAATAATATAAGAATACAGTAAAATGGGAGAGGATATAAAATTAACATGCAGAAATCAGTGTCTTTCACAACACAAGTAATAATTTGTCAGAACATATAAAGACAGAAAGAACCCCACTTATAATAGCAACAAAGACAGAATATTTAGGAATAAAATTAATAAGAGATGTACAAAAACTATACTGTACTGTACTATACTATACTATGTGAGAAAATGTTTTAAACTTATGAAAGATACAAAATGAGAACTGAACAAATGTAAAGACATTTACTGGTTTTGGATGGTATGCCAACCATCATAAAATTTATGTTCTGCTTAATTCGTATATTTGATGCAATCCAAATAAAAAATACCAAATTATCTTTTTTTTTTAACTTGCAAGAAGAAGCCAGGAAATACTGGAAAAAGAAACTATAAGGAGACTTAATTTTCCCAGATATTAAAATATAGTATAATCTCCTTAATTAAAATATTGATGTCCTGGCATATGAGTGAACTAACTTTACATTAGAACAGAAGAGAAAAATAAAAGAAGATAAAGTCTAAAATTAGATATAAATAAACAATTAAAAATACATTTAAAAGGTCCTTAGGTCACTCATAATCAGAAAAAAATGCAAATTTAAGCACTGTGATATCATGTCTATCAAACTTATGCACATTTCAAAGAATGACAATTTGCATGGAGCACTGGGTGTGGTGCATAAACAATGAATCTTGAAACACTGAAAAAAATAAAATGAAATTAAGATGTTAAAAAAATAAAAAAATGACAACACTTTCTACTGGCAAGTCTGTGGGGAACCAGACATTCACATGTAGTTTCTGGTGGTGCTGAAAATTCTTATAAGCTTTGTGGAGAGGAATCTGAAAGTCCCCACTGATAGCAATCAACCTACACATCAACCAATAAAAATAAATAAATGGGAGTGGAAAAGCCTTTCTTTACAACAGAAAGGCACTGTGTTCAGTGTTTCTAGGGGAGAGAGAGACAGAGATACAGGGACACAGATAACAAAAACCTGGCTTACATCAAATAGCCTTCGGTGTAGCTGATAAATTTGAAAATTGTTGAGGAAGAAGCCACTAGTTTCAGGGAGCAATTAATGCAAGCATTTATCTGTAAAAAGATTTTTTAAAAATTGGACTAGTAATGTGACAGTAAAAATGAGAGGTTGGTGGCTGATAAACAAGACTGGATATTCTCAAAGTATTATTAAGGAGAGGTGAATGGTACTGATGGGTATTTGGAATAGGAGAGGGGAATGAAAAATGATTTCAAAGGAGAAAGATCTATTACACTAATTAAAAAAAATAATTATGGAGACCAAGGTTTACCTTCTCACATTTCTTTAAATAGAGACATCTGAGAATTTGTTACAAATTTCTAGAGATATTTTGGAGTGGATTTGTCTCTAGAAAGAATTTATGTTATTGAAGAAGAGACTCAACATAACTTTTTTTTAACTTTCTATAGTTGAAATTGTTAAAACAAATCTCTTCTAATATTTAAAAACTCTTTAAAGACAGGCTTTATGGGATGCTTGGGTGGCTCAGTGGTTAAGTGTGTATGACTTGGGCTCAGGTCATGATCCCAGGGTCTTGGGATCGAGTCCCATACTGGGCTTCTTGCCTGCTTCTCCATCTGCCTGCTGCTCCCCTCTGGTTGTGCTCTCTCTGCCTCTCTCTCTGACAAATAAATAAATAAAATCTTAATAAACAAACAAACAAACAAATAAATAAATACAGGCTTTATTATAATAAAAGTAATCCACTCTCTTAAAAAAAAGGCAAATAAAGCATATTTTATTATTTACATATGGTTCATATGGTTATTTTATTCATAGCCCCACTTTATTTTCTACCAAATATATATATTATACTTATATACACATATATATATAATGTAACTATATGATTTAATCACTTAATTTTATAACTGTATAACTATGAAAAATCACATACATCAATGAATGGTTTCCATCTTAAAGCACAGTGATAACTTGTTCGTTATGCCTCATTAGTGAATCTATGTTTGAGCATTGGGTATATTCAAGCAGAACCGTTTAAAAAGTTATGGGAATATCAATGCAGAAGATAATTAAATGTGTACAGAATCTATTAATGTGTATAATTAAGATAGAACATCACTGGAGTTTATTATGAAATTATAATATCCTGTAATAATCCTGAAAGGGACTGCTTGTCATGTCGTATTACTTAATTATGGCAAAGTAGTTCATATAACTTGAAGTCACAGTGATTAAAACAATTAGTACAGAGTTAGGCCAAGTTATAAAAGTTGTAATAAAAATATGAACAAATCGAAATGTGAACATAAGAACCAGATTTTAACATGCAACATTTCTTTAGAAATGGACTAAATTTATTCTATTGCACTGTTCTCAATTAGCAAGAGATGGCAGTGCTCCCACTTAGTCCCACTTAGTAGTTGTTAGTGCAAATATCTGAAAATACTGTTACGTACTTTAGAACCACTAAATCTAAATGGAAATGTATGAGAGGAAACATGTCAATAAATGTATAAATAATGTCTCTTACTGGCTACATAATCAATCTCTCTCTATGCCTCAGGGTCCTAATGTGAAAGTGCTGATAATCCTTACAAGGTTTTATCATGAAGGTAAACTAAGTAGAAAGATAGATAGATAGACAGGCAGATATGGTCATACACATATATCATCATATATATGATTTAATAAACAGTGAGTATAAACTATTATTATTATTGCTGTTAATATTAATACTATATACTATTATTACTGATTAACCTGCTTCCTTCCTTTGTTTAGAAATTTTTATTTAAATTCTAGTTGGTTAACATAACATAGAATGGAATATTGGTTTCAGGAGAAGAATTTGGTAATTCATCACTTAAATATATAACACCCAGAGTTCAATACAATAAGCGCCTCTTTAATCCCTGTCATCCATTTAGTCCATTCCACCCACCTCCCCTCTATTAATCCTCAGTTTGTTCTCTATAGTTAAGAGTCTCTTATGGTTTACTTCTCTCTCTTTCTCTTTTTTTCCCTTCCCCTATGCTCATCTCTTTGGTTTCTTAAATTCTATATGTTACCATATGGTATTTGTCTTTCTCTGATTGACTTATTTCACTTAGAATAATACACTCTAGCTCCATCCATGTCACTGCAAATGGCAAGATTTTATTCTTATTGATGGATCATATTCCACTGTGTATATCTATATCTATCTATATCTATATCTATATCTATATCTATATCTATATCTATCTATAGATTACACCACATCTTCTTTATCTATTCATCAGTTGATGGACATTTGGGTTCTTTCCATAATTTGGCTATTGATAATATTGCTATAAACATCATTGTGCATGTGTCCCTTTGAATCACTATTTTGGTATCCTTTGGGTAAATATTTAGTAGTTCAATTGCTGGGTTGTAGGGTAGTTCTATTTTTAACTTTTTGAGGAACCTCTGTACTGTTTTCCAAAGTAGCCACACCAATCTGCATTCCCAACAGTGTAAAAGGGTTCCTCTTGATCTGCATCCTTGCCAACATGTTTTGTTTCCTGTGTTGTTAATTTTAGCCATTCTGACAAGTTTGAGGTGGCATTTCATCATGGTTTTTATTTGTATTTCTCTGATGATGAGTCATTTGAGCATCTTTTCATGTGTCTATTGGCCATCTGGATGTCTTCTTTGGAAAAATGTCTAGCCATGTCTTCTGCCTTTTCTTAACTAGATTATTTGTTTTTTTTGGGTGTTGAGTTTGAGAAGTTCTTAACAGATTTTAGATACTAACCCTTTAACAGATATATCATTTGCAAAAATTTTCTCTCATTCCACTTGTTGCCTTTTACTTTTATTGATTGTTTCCTTCGCTGTGCAGAAGTTTTATCTTGATGAAGTCCTAATAGTTCATTTTTGCTTTTGTTTCCCTTGCTTCTGTTGATGCGTGGAGTAAGAAGTTGCTCTGGCTGAGATTAAAGAGGTTGCTGCCTATGTTCTCCTCTAGGCTTTTGATATATTCCTGTCTCATATTGAGGTCTTTCATCCATTTTGAATTTATTTTTGTGTATAGTATAAGAAAGTGGTCCAGTTTCATTCTTATGCATGTTGCTTTCCAATTTTCCCAACACCATTTTTTGAAAACACTGCCTTTTCCAAAAGTACTTGACCATATAGTTGTGGGTCCATTTCTGGTTTTCTCTTCTGTTCTGTTGATCTATGTGTCTTTTTTGGTGCTTATACCATACAGTCTTGATGACTACAGTTTTGTAATACAACTTGATGTCCAGAATTATGATGTCTCCAGCTTTGGTTTTCTTTTCTAAGATTGCTTTAGGTGTTTGGGGTCTTTTGTGGTTCCATACAAATATTAGGATTGTTTGTCCTACCTCTGTAAAATATGCTGGTCATGTTTTAATAGAGATTGCATTAAATGTGTAGATCGCTTTGGGTACTATAGACATTTTAACAATATCTGTTCTTCCAATCCATGAGCATGGAATGTTTTCCATTTCTTAGTGTCTACTTTGATTTCTTTCATAAGTGTTCTATAGTTTTCAGAGTACAGATCTTTTACCTTTTTAGTTAGGTTTATTCCTAGGTATCTTATGGGTTTTGTTGCAATTATAAACAGGATCTATTCCTTGATTTCTCTGTCTGCTGTTTCATTATTGATAGAAATGCAACAGATTTCTTTCCATTGACTCTATATCCTTTGACTTTGCTGAATTCATGTATCGGTTCTGTAATTTTTTGGTGGAATATTTCAGGTTTTCTACATAGATTGTCATGTCATCTGCGAATAGTGGAAGTCTGACTTCTTCCTTGCTGATTTGGATGCCTTTTATTCCTTTTTGTTGTCTAATTGCTGAGGCTACAACTTCCAGTACTATATTTAAAAAAATGGTGAGTGGATATCCCTGATATTTCTGTCTTGTTCCTGACTATAGAGGAAAAACTCTGTTTTTTCCCATTAAGGATGATATTAGCTCTGGGTCTTTCATATATGGCCTTTATGATATTGAGGTATATTCCCTCTATCCCTGCTTTATTGAGGGCTTTTATTAAAAATGAATGATTTATTTTGTCAAATGCTATTGAGAGAATCATATGCTTCTTATCCTTTCTTTTATTAATCTGGTGTATCACGTTGATTGATTTGCAAATACTAAACCATCCCTGCAGCAGAATAAATTCCACTTGATTGCTGTGAATAATTCTTTTAATGTACTGTTGGATTCAATTTGCAAGTATGTTGTTGAGAATATTTGTATCCATATTCTTCAGGGATATTGGCCTTAATTCTCCTTTCTAGTGGGGTCTTTGCCTGGTTTTGGAATAAAGGTAATGCTGTCCTCGCAGAATGAGTTCGGAAGTTTTCCTTTCGTTTCTATTTTTGGGGATCAATTTGAGAAGAAAAGGTATTAACTCTTCTTTAAACGTCTCATAGAATCCCCCTGGAAACCATCTGGTTCTCGACTTTTGTTTGTTGGAAGATTTTTTTATTGCTGGTCCAATTTCTTTACTGGCTATGGGTTTACTCAAATTTTCTATTTCTTCCTGTTTCATTTTTGCTAGTTTGTATGTTTCTAGGAATTTATCCATTTTTTTCTAGATTGTTGGCATATAACTTTTCATAATATTTTCTTACAATTGTTTGTATTTCTGTGGTATTGCTTATGCTCTCTTCTCTTTCATTTGTAATTTTATTTATTTAGGTCCTTTCTCTTTTCTTTTTGATAAATCTGGCTAGGGTTTTATCATTTTATTAATTCTTTCCAAGAACCAGCTCTTAGTTTCATTGATCTGTACTATTGTTTTATATTTGTCTGCTTCTGTATCATTTATTTCTGCTCTAATCTTTATTATTTCCTTTCTTCTGATGGTTTTAGGCTTTATTTGTTGTTCCTTTTCTAGCTCCTTTAGGTGTAAGGTAGTGTATTTGAGACTTTTATTGCTTCTTTTTAAAAAAAAAAAAGATTTCATTTATTTATTTGACACACAGAGAGAGAAAAATTACAAGTAGGCAGAGCAGCAGGCAGGGTGGGGGGAGGCTCCCTGCTGAGCAGAGAGCCCAATGTGGGGCTTGGTCCCAGGATCCTGAGATAATGACCTGAGCCAAAGGCAGAGGCTTAACCCACTTAGTCACCCCAATATCCCCTTTTCCTGCTTCTTGAGGTAGACCTGTATTGCTACATACTTCCTGCCTATGACTGCCTCTACTTCATCCCAAAGCTTTTAGACTGCTGTGTTTTCATTTTTGTTTACTTCCATGTATTTTTATTTTAAAAATATTTTATTTATTTATTTGACACAGAGAGAGAGAGATCACAAGTAGGCAGAGAGGGAGGCAGAGAGAGAGAGGGAGAAGCAGGCTCCCTGTTGAGCAGAGAATCTGATGCGGGGCTCGATCCCAGGACCCTGAGATCATGACCTGAGCCAAAGGCAGAGGCTTAACTCACTGAGCCACCCAGGCGCCCCTACTTCCATGTATTTTTAAAAAATTTATTTTTTCAATTTCCTGGTTAACCTATTCATTCTTTAATAAAATATTCTTTAACCTCCATGTATTTGTGGTCTTTCTAAATTTTGTCTTATGGTTGACTTTAAGTTTCATAGTGTGGTGGTCTGAAAATATGCATATGATCTCAGTCTTTATTGTACTTGTTGAGGGCTGATTTGTGACCCAATACATGATCTGTTCTGGAGAATGTGCCATGTGCACTCGAAAAGAATGTGTATTCTACTACTTTAGGATGAAATGTTCTGAATATATCTATTAAGTCCATTTGGTCCAATGTGTCATTCAAAGCTATTGTTTCCTTGTTGGTTTTCTGCTTAGATGATCTGTCCATTGCTATAAGTATACTGCTCAAGTCCCCTACTATTATTGTGTTATTATTAATGAGTTTCTTTATGTTTGTTATTGATTGATTTATATATTTGGGTGCTTCCAAGTTGGGCATATAAATATTACAATTGTTAGATCTTTTTATTGAATAGACCCCTTAATTATGACATAGTGACCTTCTTCATCTCTTGTTACAGTGCTTGTTTTAAAACCTAGTTTGTCTGATCTAAGTATGGCTACTCTGACTTTCTTTTGAGGTCCATTACCATGACAAATGATTATCCCCTCACTTTCAATCTGCAGGTGTCTTTAGGTCTAAAATGAGTCTCTTATAAGCAGTATATAGATGGGTCTTCTTTTTTTTTTTAATCCATTCTGATATCCAGTGTCTTTTGATTGAAGCATTTAGTCCATTTATATTCAGAGTAATTATTGAGAGATGAGAATTTAGTGCCATTGTATTACCTGTAAATTCACTGTTTCTGGAGATTTTCTCTGTTCCTTTCTAGTCTTTGTTGTTTTTGGTCTTTCATTCCTGCTCAAAGGGTTCACATCAATATTCCTTGCAGGGCTGGTTTAGTGGTCATGAACTCACTTAGTTTTTGTTTGTCTGAGAAACTCTTGATCTTTCATTCTATTCTGAATGACAGACTTGCTGGATAAAGTATTCTTGGCTGCATAGTTTTCAGCTTCAACACGTTTAATAAATCATGCTATCTTCTTCTAGCCTGCCAGGTTTCTCTGGTGAGATCTGCTGCTACTGTGGTTTGTCTTTCCTTGTACATTAAGGATTTCTTTTCCCTTGCTGCTTTCAGGATTCTTTCCTTATCTCTATATTTTGCAAATTTTAATATGATATGTCTTGGTGTTGACTGACTTTTGTTGAATTTGATGAGAGTCCTCTGTGCCTACTGGATTTGTATGCCTGTTTCCTTTCCCAGATTAGGGAAGTTTTCAGCTATAGCTTTCTCAAATAAACCCTCTGTGCCATTTCCCCCCTCTTCTTCTTCTAGGACTCCCATGATATAAATGTCATTATGCTTTATGGAGTTATTGAGTTCCTTAAGACTACATTCATGATCCAATACTTTTCTTGCCCTCTTCTTTTCAGCTTCATTATTTTCCATAATTGTATCTTCTCTATCACTGTTTCATTCCTCTAATTCATCCATCCTTGTTGTCATTACATTCAATCAGTTTTACATCTTGGCTATCACATTTTTTATTTTGGACTAACTAGTTTTTAGGTATTTTATCTCTACAGTAAGGGATCCTCTAATGTCTTCTACACTTGAGAAAAAGCCCAACTAGTATCCTTATGATGGTTCTTTTAAGTTCTGATTCAGGCATATTACTTATATCTGTTTTAATTAGATCCCTGGCTATGACCTCCTCTTGTTCTTTCTTTTGGGGGTGAATTCCTCTATTTTGTCATTTTGTTTAGGAAACAGGAAAGCCTGTTATATTTTCTGTTCCTGACAGTAATGGCTATACTAAGAAAAGGTCCTATACTGTCCAAGTGCTTCAGGAAGTGTTTCAGAGTATACACTTTGCTGTTTGGCACTCTTCCCTGCCAGATCAAGACTCTTCAGTTTCTCCTTGACTACAGTGGGGGGAGTGTTTGGACTTTGCCCAGTGTGTGGTATTTTAAGTAGGTACATTTTGGTCTGCTTGTTAAAATAAGCCTGACCCTGTTGCTGCTCAAGATGAAGCTTTGCAGTACTCTATGATCAGTAGACTGGGTATGTGCAAGTGGTTTATACAGGTCTTCTAGCGGTGGGGCCTGCTGTCCTAGTTCTCAGGAGGATTTGCCCTAGTAAAGATGCACCTGCAGGGGCAGGAGGGTGGGGCTTGCTGTAAATTGCTCCGGCCTCCACTAGGAATGCTGTGTTGTTTACTAAGTCTGTCCCTGCTGATGGACTGGGGGAAATGGCATCACCCCACTCTCTCATCCCTGGAGCTGCGACTTTGTGCCTGCCTCAGGCCTGCCTCACAGAAGAGCATACAATCTTTCCTCTTGTGTCCCCAGTTTCTGCCATATCTTTGCTTTTACCCTGTGTCTTCACTGTCTGCCCACCATAGAGCATAGTATTCCTAGTGGCTGGGTTCCCAAACTCCAAAATTTAGCCATCCAGTGTGGCACAGACCTGTGCTAATTTTCTAAGGGAGGGTTTTCTTGTGCTGTGGCCAGTGTCTCTTTGTCCCAGAAAAGCAGTCACATGACCATGCAGGGGCTTGGAGTTTATGGCAAAGCACAACAAAAAGCTGAAAGCAAGGTTTGCTGCCCTCAACAGGTGTCTCGGCTCCTATGCTAATGAATGGGGTAGCATTGTAGTGCACACCAGCTCTCTTGTCCCCTGAGAGGCCATGCCAACTCTTCCAAATGCACTCCAAGAAGGGGAACTGTCTCTCCTGTATGACACAGGGGATCCTCAGACCACACTGTCTTCTCCTGGGGCTCTGTCCTCCTTCTCTACAGGAGCACTGCTATGCCCACCAAGCTCCACCCAATAGTGGTGTGGACTTCTAAAACTTCAGACTTTGAGCTTAGCTGCTTGTAAAGACTCAAGATAATCAGCCACTTTAGTTTTCCCAGTAAATAGTTTTGGAGAAGTGTTTCTCTTGTGCAATCCAATGTGCACTTCTCTCTCTCCTCTCTCTCTGAGATCAAGGCCTCTTCCCTTCTATGGCATCCACAATTCTTTTCTCCCCTGAGTCATGTCTCTACCTTCCACAACATTGCTTCTTTTCTCCCTCTAGTTATGCAGTTTGTTCTATCAACATTCAGATTGATTTCCTGGGTGTTTGGAATGATTTGATATTTATTTAGCTGTGTTCTAGGGATGAGGCAAACACTGGTTACCCTATTGCTATGTCACGTCAATTCATCTCCCTCTGCTTCATTCTTTCCAACATTTTATTTAGCTCTCTGCTTAGAATTCAGAAAATGATATTTTATTATCTTACTGATTTAATGCATCAGGGATGCATTCTTTCCCTTTATAAGTGTAATGACTAATGGAATACAGGACTTGAATGATCCTTGAAGTTGAGGATGATGTGTGAACTACAAATGATGTGTGAACTAAATGATTACTATAATAATTTTTCTTCATTTGTGTCATGGTCCACTTTATACAAAGAAGAGGAGTGCTCACATATGCCAACATTTGTCTTCACAGGGACTCATTCTTAAGCTAACACATGATATTTAAAATTTATCTTATTTTCAGAGACATGGAATTGAAACTGAGATTGAGATTCTATAAATCTCAACAATTTCTTCTCTCACCTGCATCATCAATATTTCTACTCCACTGGTGGTTTTGACAAGGGTGGTCTTTGTGGAATGGCAGGAATAAAGCTATGATTGGAATGGGTTCAAGAGGGAAGGGAAAAAAAGTTGAATGTAGCATTATCTTGGGAAAATTCATTTAAAGTAAAGGAGAGAAATGGTAGGTAGAGATATTTATAGAGTAAACAGGGAAATTTTATTTGTTTGTCTGTTTTCTAATATGTTTATCTTCACTGTAAGCCTAGAAGAGACAAATTCATTCAGTATGGAAGAATTTTCTAGAAGGGTCTATCTTTCAGAGTAGTCCACAAAAATAAGAAAGAAGGTAAGATTAAATGCCCAGCTCTTTCCCACTTCCCACCTGTCAAAATATGCCCCAAGACTTTCTCATTCCCCCAGCATCTAAGGATTGTGCCAGTTGTTCCCTTGGGTTATTGCACAGGAAACTAGATCCACATTCTGAGATGTGAAGTTTCATCCAAGACAGAGAAGTAGCAAATTGGAAGTAGAACATTAGTAAGAAGGCAGGGTCAAGGGAGTCTCAAAATTGCAAAATTTTACGACCCCAACAGTCCCTCACACTCAGCATGTCTCGTTCTCCTTCCCTGTATTATTTTTCTCCTCAGCACACACTGATTGTTTGTTGTTTATTAATGCCGCTTAGAATGTGAGCTCTGGGAACACCTGAATGATACAGACAGTTAAATGTCTAACTCTTGGTCTCAGCTCAGGCCCTGATCTCAGAGTCATGAGATTAAGCCCTGCCTTGCACTCTATGCTCATGTGGAGGATGCTTGGGTCTCTCTCTCTTGCTTCCTCTGCCCCTCCCATCTGCTCTCTCTCTCTCTCTCTCTTCCTATCTAAAATAAATAATCAAATCTTAAAAAAGAAAAAAGAATGTGAGCTCTACCATCCAGGGGTGGTGGGTATTATGTGATTTTGGTATTATGTGATTTTGTTTTATGTTACTGCATATCCACTCCTGTGTATTAACAGCTCAGGAAATATTTGTTGAAAAAATGAAGCACCCTAGGAGATTCACTTGAACTTATCCATATTGAAAATGATGTATCAAAATGTCAAAATATATGCAGATGAACTACAGTAGGGCAAGACCAACAATATTAGGGAACCAACTAAAAATAACCCCCACTCTACCTCAGATCTTCAAGCCTAACATCTACTCACCTATTCTGACAATATTCAGGATTTGCACATCTTAAGTCCATGGTAAAGAAAAATGTTGAAAAAACAGATTATTCCTTTTTGGTTTTGGTCTGAAAGATATGAATGTTATCTTGACTATATCTTACATTTGGAGGACTTACAGAAGCAGAGGTGAACTTCACTTTGGTAAGTGTCTCAAATACCAAATGAATGCTTAAAATGCATTCAAATGTGACAGAAGCAATTCCTATTGAAACAGTACCTGAAATTTAAAAAAAATTCCCCTGGTTTTTGCCCAGATGAATTGAATCAGAACTGAAAATTCATGTCTTCTTCCTGGATATGTCTTTACTTTGAGTTTTAACTCTAAAGATGTTTGTTACAGTATGTTTGAGACAGCCATAGTATGAAATACCTACTCATTTTGGCTTGAGGTTGCACATTAGGCAAGAGGATCATATTTAACAATATACAGTAGTAACAGAAACTATGGGAATTCTTCCAAACTGATTATTTTCATAGGCCTCTGCATCCCAACTTGGAAACCAATGGGAAGATATATTTATTTTAATGAGAACATGCTTTCCTATAGTGAATTTTTATAGCACAGAAATGGAGATGTCATTGCTAACAGGGGAAAGAAAAAGACCTCTGAGGTCTCAGCTCATCCAGCTCTCTTGATTTGAGATGCCATTAACCACTAAATTAATGCAAATATAACTTAATGAAATGTTTCTCATACTGTGATCATAAAAATCCCTGCAAAATACCACTCTGCACTTAATAAATATGAGAGCCAAACCAGAACACCCCACATATTGATTTTCAAAAAATATGAATATTTCCTACAGGCTTCTCAAACACTCAGATGATCAACACAAGCCTCAAAGGTCAGTCTAATTATAAGATGAATTTGGATTGATTTAACATCATCTCTGTCAGGTGGATAGCAACAAATTCAATGATACTAAATTTGGTTACAGTGAGACCATATGTCAGGATGCCAGATAAAAGCTATATCAGGAACAGTGTTTACCACTTGGCACTGATTATGGAACCCTCAATGAAGTAAAAGTTTTTATCTATTTCTTTTGACCAGTTTCTGTTTGCATATACAAACCCAGTGATACCTAATGTGTGCTTCATACACCAGAGAAGTACTGACATTTAGAGTAAGCATTTAGAAACTTTCATAGTGATTTGACATTGTTATACTATCTAAATATATTTTTTTCTACTAATTACTTTTTAGCATTTTACAAAAGTTTTGGAATAGACTGGATTGGAGACTCAAAAGTGATACCTCTTAATCAAAGATGACTTGAGAAATACCATTCTAAGGTTTATATTTGTTCTAGGAGCAAATGGGAAAGTACTCACTGAGTGTAAGCCAGAGATGGTTTGCCTAAAATGTGATGTATGATATGAGGGAGGAGAATGGAAAAACCTGATCTCACCCCCCAAAAGCATTATTTGGAATTAGATGCCCAAAACTTTTAAGATCAAACCAAAATGGCAAAAGACAATAACATTTGAAGGATAGGATCTTGGAAGTTAGAATACTTCTGATTTTACATGTTTTCTTTGTTCAGATGTTTGGAATCAAAAGAGTAAAAAGTAGTGTACATTGGGTACAAGGAAGAAGAAGATCATCATAGATTTCAATAATATAAATATTCTCAGAATATAGAAACTGTGTCACCTTCTCAGAGTGTAATGAATGATATTAGCCAGCTGTTCAATTCACCAATGCATAAAAACTGAGTAGATTTGGGATTTCTGAAGCCGTAACAAAGTGTTTTGGGAATATTAAAAAGTATTATAAATAAAAAGAAAATCTAACAAAATTAATTATAATCCCCACTGCAAGGATGATTTGCATACAGTATAAAAGGAAACTTTAAATATTCAGCTGTACACTGTATTAGATGGCTATGATAAAAAGAAGATACTGGATCTGACAGTATTTCTCTTTATCTGCCATGTAAAACTCTTTTTATCCTTCAAATTTCATGTCAAATCCTACCTTCTATGAGAAACCTTCCCACAGTATCCTAGGCAGACTTTCTGCCCTTTTAACATATCTCCACTTCATCAGTTATCTTATCCGTTATCATATCTATATATATTTTTTTCTTTTTAATCCAGGCTGTAACCTGGTTTCAGGCAGGCAGATTTTTCTCTCTTCTTATTTTTGTAGTTCTATTTCTACAATGTGGGGATTTCCTTGAAGTTGATACCTATTACATAATAAACAAGAGCATTCTGGGCTTTGTAGAGCAGGAGTGGTATTTGAGCTTGGATAAATGGCAATAATATTAATGATGACTATGACAGATAACATATTGATCATTTACTATATGTTAGACATTGCTCTAAGAAAATTATTGGTATCAATTCATTTAATCCTCCCATCTGTGACCAACAGAAACTCAACTGTATTTTAAATAAAAGAGAATATTTTTCCACTTATATAAAAAAAAGTCAGAGATGAACTTCTGTAATGGAAAAGTAGTGGAATGTAGAGGGTTAGTCAGTCACTCCACAGATAACAGATGAAGTCTTGAGAAATATATACTGTTAAAACCAGCTGTATGAAGACATGAGAAAGGATTTGAAAGCATACAGAAGCAAGAACAGTTTACTTGTAAAACATTTCATCTAGATAGGGCACCTGGGTGGCTCAGTGGGTTAATGCCTCTGCCTTCGGCTTGGGTCGTGATCTCAGGGTCCTGGGATCTAGCCCCACGTTGGGCTCTCTGCTCAGCAGGGAGCCTGCTTCCTCCTCTCTCTCTGCCTGCCTCTCTGCATACTTGTGATCTCTGTCTGTCAAATAAATAAATAAAATCTTAAAAAAAATTCATTTAGAAAGTATATACAATGCAAGTTTGTAGTTTTCTTGCCCAAAGGCAATCCTTGGCACTCATGGCTACAGTGGACAAAATCTTTGCAAAGACTTATTTACTCCACTTGAGGAAGTAGAAATGAATTCTGAGCCTGAAAAAACAGGTGGAAAGTTAAGAGAGATAACTTAATGTAAGAGAACTCCAGAAGAACTGAGACTCAAAATCAGAAAATCCTCCACCCAAATACCTGAATGACTGCTCAACTATGCACACACAAGAAAGACTGCTGAGAATTGGATAAAGGCAAATGAAAAAACAAAAAAACAAACAAAACAAAACAGGGAAGGGTCAGAAAGGATATGAATCCAAATTAATGAATTTGTTCCATTGTTTTTCATTTTCTTTTTTTTTCATTTTTATTTTTATTTAAACATATAATGTAACCCCACCAAGGGCTAGTATCCAAAATCTATAAAGAGCTTAGCAAACTCAACACCCAAAGAACAAATAATCCAATCAAGAAATGGGCAGGGATGCCTGGGTGGCTCAGTTGGTTAAGCAGCTGCCTTCGGCTCAGGTCATGATCCCAGTGTCCTGGGATCGAGTCCCACATCGGGCTCCTTGCTTGGCAGGGAGCCTGCTTCTCCCTCTGCCTCTGCCTGCCACTCTGTCTGCCTGTGCTCGCACTCTCTCTCTCTAACAAATAAATAAATAAAATATTAAAAAAAAAAAAAAAGAAATGGGCAAAGGACATGAACAGACATTTCTGCAAAGAAGACATCCAGATGACCAACAGACACATGAAAAAGTGCTCCATATCACTGGGCATCAGGGAAATACAAATCAAAACCACAATGAGATACCACCTCACACCAGTCAGAATGTTTTTCATTTTCTTTTTAACTGAATGCATTCCCCAGCTATTTAAAAGTTGGTTAAAATAAAGTTGAAGAAATCTTATTTTTTTTAAGATTTTATTTATTTATTTGGCAGACAGAGATCACAAGTAGGCATAGAGGCAGGCAGAGAGGGGGGGAAGCAGGCTCTCTGCCAAGCAGAGAGCCTGATGTGGGGCTCGATCCCAGGACCCCGAGATCATGACCTGAGCTGAAGGCAGAGGCTTTAACCCACTGAGCCACCCAGGTGCCCTGAAATCTTATTTTCTTGAGGTATAGGAAGATAAATACAAAGGCTGGCAGACACTGGAAAATTAGAGCAGATTTCCAAGAAGTAAGAAAATCAGACATGGTGAAACCTGAAATATGAGTGTACAATCTGCCCAAATGCTTGGTGGACCTCAAATTATGCAAGCCTAATGGAGATCACCAAGGATCCAGGGTAAATAAAATAAAATAAACCAGCAACTGAAACTGTAAGATTTGAGCAGATATATCAGCCACTGTACACTTTGTGGGAGAGAATTTCTACTTTGATCCTATGCAAAATGATTGCTACTATAACAACAATAATAATAACAACTAAGAAGCCAACTGTCCTCTAAAAAGTACAGCAGGATCCAGTCACTATATTACCTGAAAGATCCAATTTTCAACCAAAAATTACTAGACATACAAAAAAAAAAAAAGACAACCAAAGAAAATGTGATGCCTATTAAAAATAAGTAAAAATATCTTTAAGGCAACTACTATATGATATTTGAATAATTTTTAAAATGGCTCTAATAAGGAAACAGGAAGTCATAAGAAAGAAATCGAAACTTTTTTTAAAGTGGAAATTTGAAATGTGAAAAGTATAACTTAAATAAAAACTTACAGAATGATCTTAGCAGCAGACCAGAGTTGTCAGAAAGAGTACAGTCAAAGTTAGATGAATAAAAATTACTTAGTCCAATGAATAGAGATAAAAATATTGGTAAAAAGTACACAGAGCCACAGAAATTTGAAGAGTAATACCAAGCAATGTAACTGGAATCCTAGAAAGAAAGAAAAGAGAAAAAGGGCAGGAAAAAATATGTAGAATAATGGGTGGAAATTTGTCAAATAAGATTAAAAACATTAATTTATAGAAACAAGAAATTCAATCAACCCTTAGCAAATCACATAAAGTAAAAACTTCTTGGAGTACCTGGGTGGCTCAGTCAGTTAGGCATCTACCTTTGCCTCAGGTCATGATCTCAGGGTTCTGGGACTGAGTCCCACATTGGACTCTCTGCTCAGCAGGGAGTCGGCTTCTGCCTCTCACTCTTCCTCTGTTCTCTTTCTCTCTCACTCAAATAAATAAATAAAATCTTTAAAAAGAATAAAAAGTAAATCTTCATAAGTATAACAGAGTTAAACTCCTGAAAAGCAAAGGTAGTGAGAAATTCTTGAAAGCAGATAAAAGAGAGCATTTATATAATAGAGTATGATGTTAGATAAATGACTTTTCTTCAGAAGCAGTAGAGGCCAAATGATATGAACAATATATTTAAAGTAGTGGTGATGGAGAGAAAGTCTGTCAATGAAAAATTCTATAGTTAGTGGAACTATCCTTCAAAACAAAGATTTTTTTTTAAAAAGGCATTTTCAGATAAACAAAAATGGAGAAAAATTGTTGTAGATAGCCCTGTGAAGTCCTAAAGAACATTTTTCAGGTTCAAGGGAAGTGGAAACATATACTGACCCATATTTCCAAGGAAGAAAGGAGAAATACTAGAAACAACAAATGTGTGAGCAAATATAAAAAGGTATATCTAAGAAAATAGAGTCCTGTTCCTCAAAAAGTTAAAGAATTAATATAACTTAGAATTCTACTTCTAGTATATATTGCAACAAATTGAAAACAGTTACTCAAATAAATACATGTACATACATGTTCATGGTAGTAATACTTGCAGTTGCCAAAAGGTGGAAACAATCCATATTCCATCAATGGATGAATGGGTAAAACAAATTGCAGTATATACCTACAATGGGATATTATGAATCCATAAAGTGAAATGGAATACAGATACATGCAACAATGTGGATGAACCTCAAAAATACTTTGCTAGGCAAAAGAGGTCAGGCAAAACAGCTCCACTCATTGTGTGAATCTATTTATGAAATATCCAGAAAAAGTGCACCCATAGAAACAGAAGACAGATAGTGATTGTCAGGATCTTACATGGGCAATGAAATGAGAGCAACTGCTTAGTGGGTCGGGGATTTCCTTATGGTGTGATAAAAAGTTTTGGAGTAGAGTTGGTGGTTGTTCAATACTATAAATGTATTAAATGCCACTAAATTGTTCATTTAAAAATAATTTTAAGTTATATGAATTTTACCTCGATAAAACATTATAAAAGTCTATATAAATTTTTTTATTATTCATTAATTTCCTTAACATACCGATTAAAGTATATAAGAAAAAAACATATACTATACTGTCAGGTTTATAACGTAGATAGCTGTGTTATATATAACAACATTAGCACTAAACAGAGGAATAAATGGAGGTTTGCTATATTTTACCGGAAAAAAAATCCATAATAATTCTCAGTAATTTATCGTAAATGAAAGATATTTATTATAATACTTAGACCAAGAGTCCTCAAGTATTTCATAACAGAATTTCTTTATAATCTTAAATATTATTGAGAAACTGAAAAAGCTTTTGTTTATGTGGCTTAAATATGCCATATTTAGCCAATTAAAAATTAAAAACATACTTATCAATTAATTTCAAAATAACATGGGGCACCTGTGTGGCTCAGTGGGTTAAAGCCTCTGCCTTCGGCTCAGGTCATGATCTCAGGGTCCTGGAATCGAGCCCCGCATTGGGCTCTCTGCTCAGTGGGGAGCCTGCTTCCTCCTCTCTCTCTGCCTGTCTCTCTGCCTACTTGTGATCTGTCTGTCAAATAAATAAATAAAATATTTAAAAAAATTTCAAAATAACAGTAATAAACACTTTAATTGCTGACACAAAAACACATTATAAACGAGGACTAAAGTTCTAGGACAGAATATAGTAGTCAGAACAGTGATATTGTTTTACATTTTTCTTATTTTGTTCATAAAGCTCCCCTTGATTTTCAAATATGGTTGTACATTTAATTTCTTACAATAAAATAGACTGTTTTGAACTGTGTGAAAAAACATCGTTTCAGGTAAGTAGTTAGAAAATGATGACTATTTTATCAGCCTTTTCATGTAATTTTTAATGTTCTTCTCTGATTCAGAATCAAAACTCCACAAATGGCAGTGACTTAAAGATTCATTGCATTGTCAAATCTGAAGCTGTCCAATGAAATTTTCAAAATCCATTGGTCTATTTTGCACTTTGACTATTTTAACACATGCATGCTTTGTAGCATCATGTCCTGGTGATATGGAATATATTGGGTCAGTGAGTGAGGTAAAATTTTCAAATATTAACACATTTTATTATATGACATAAAAAATCTAATTTGCTAATACAACCACTAGCTTCATCAGAAAAAACTTGAAATAATGGTATGTTGTTAAGTTCATCATAGCAAGTATAAGTTTTCTGAAATTCAATCATATCTGGAAACTCAATGTTGATCCTTAGCAACAAATATTATCAGTTATTTTCCTTGAAATGACAGGCTTGATTCATTCATTTTTAAGACAATATTTGCTGAATGTCTATATCTGAATAATAATTTAAGAAGTATGTCTCATTAATACAGACACAAAAATTCTTAATGAAATACTAAAAAATCTGAGTTCAAAAATATATAAGATGGATAATAAATCATGACAAATTGGGATTTATGCCAGGAATAAAACATTATTTAGAATTATTTAGAATAAAAAATAAAACATTATTTAGAAAAAAATTATTTAGATATAATCTATAACACTTAGAGAAAAATAAGGAAAGCCATATGATCATCTCACTAGAGATAGGCAAATTATTTGACAGAATTTAACACATATTCATGATAAAAACTTTCAGCAAACTAGGAATAAAGGAAATTTCCTCATCATATTAAGAGGTATCCACCATAAACCCAGGACTATCACTCTTCCTAATGAAAAAAATTAAATGCTTTTTAACTAAGATCAGAAGATGCGATGTTCTTTTCCATCATTTCTATTCAAATTATTATACAAGAGATTCAAGCCAGGGCAATAAAGGAAGAAAAATAAAAAGGAATATATATTGTAAAGGAAGAAGCTAAACTATTTTCAGTTGTAAATGACATGACCTTATACCTAGAAAATGTTAGGCAATCTACAAGAAAAAGTACAAGAACAAATAACCAAGTTTAGCAAAGTCACAGCATATAAAGTTAATATACAAAAAGTATACTGTTTTTAATATTTAAATTTTTAAAAAATTTCTAATTTATTTGACAGATAGAGATCAGAAGTAGGCAGAGAGGCAGGCAGAGAGAGAGAGGAGGAAGCAGGCTCCCTGCTGAGCAGAGAGCTGGATGCCGGACTTGATCCCAGGACCCTGAGATCATGACCTGAGCTGAAGGCAGAGGCTTAACCCACTGAGCCACCCAGGCACCCTACAAAAAGCATTCTATTTATTAACATTAAACAGCTGTAATAAGAAATAAAAATACATTTCCATATATAGTAGTGTTCTGAAACATGAAAGACTTAGGAATATATTTAACAAAATATGCATAATATATATTTTTAAATAATATGCTTTTTTAAAAATTTTATTTATTTATTTGACAGACAGAGATCACAAGTAGGCAGAGAGGCAGGCAGAGAGAGGAGGAAGCAGGCACTCTGCTCAGCAGGGAGCCTGATGCGGGGCTTGATCCCAGGACCCTGAGATCATGACCTGAATCGAAGGCAGAGGCTTTAACCCACTGAGCCAGGCACCCCCATAATATTATATATTGAAAACTGTAAAATATTGCTAAAATAAAGACATAAGGAAATTGAAAGACATACCATTCTTCTGGAATCAGAGACAGAATATTCACTTTAAGATATTATTTTTTCTGGGGCTCCTGGGTGGCTCAGTGGATTAAGCCTCTGCTTTCGGCTCAGGTCATGATCTCAGGGTCCTGGGATGGAGCCCTGCATCAGGTTCTCTGCTCAGCAGGGAGCCTGCTTCCCTCTCTCTTTCTCTGCCTGCCTCTCTGCCTACTTGTGATCTCTGTCTGTCCAATAAATAAATAGAAATCTTAAAAAGAAAGATACTATTTTTTCCAAATTGATCTTCAGCTCTTTAGATTTAATGGTAATTGAAATAATTGAGCATTTTTGAGGAAATTTACAAAAGGACTAAATTTATATGAAAATGCAAATGACCTGGAATAGCAAAGCAATGATGAAAGCAAAGAACAAATCTGGAGCATTAACAATACCAGATTTCAGCATTTACCTTAAAGTTACAGTAATGAAGACAAAACAATATTTACAAAAGGGTATTATTTCTAGATCAATGGAACAGAATAGAGTTTAGAAATAAACACACTGGGGTGCCTTGGTGGCTCAGTGGGTTAAAGCCTCTGCCTTCTGCTGGGGTCATGATTCTAGGGTCCTGGGATCGAGCCCCGCATCAGGCTCTCTGCTCAGTGGGGAGCCTGCTTCCCCCTCTCTCTCTGCCTGCCTCTCTGCCTACTTGTGATCTCTGTCTGTCAAATAAATAAAATCTTAAAAAAAAAAAGTTAAAAAAAAAGAAATAAACCCACTCATGTGATCAATTAATTTTTAACTAAGGACTCAGGGCAATTCAATGAGGGAAAGTAAAGTCTTTTCAGTTAATAGTGATGAAACTACTAGATATTTGTGCAGAAGAAATACAAACATTGACATCTTACAAGATCTGCAAATCTTCAAAAAAAATCACAGACATAAATGTAAAAAATTGAACTATAAAAATTCTAAAAATAAATACAGGAGAAACCTTTGTAAACTTGGGGTTTGCAAAGCTTTCTTACATAGGACAGAGAAAGCACAACCCTTACTCTGCTCTTAAAAGACAGTATTAAAAATAGGAAGTAATAGACTGGGAGAAAACATTTGTATTACATAGATGTGACAAGGACCTTTTGTAAAAAGTAAGTAACTCTTATAATTCAATAAGAAGGCAACTTAAAAGTGGGCAAAAGAGTTGAACAGACACTTTACCAAAGATCTATGAATGGCCATTAAATTAAAAAAAAAAAAGATGTTACCACTGTTAATCATCAAGGCAATGCAAACAAAAGCCACAATGAGAAAATAAGAACATAACTAAATTGTAGTGACAATGAGATTTTATTACAATGGCAAAAATGAAGTCTAACCATTCCAAATGTTACTAAGGATATAGAACAACTAGAACTTTCTAACATTGTTGAAGGAAATGTAAAATAATAAAGCCACATTGGAAAACAACTGGACAGTTTCCTAACCACAACAGAAAGTTAAGCATACACTGAGCATGTGACTTACTCCTATTGATACAGCAAAACCAAAACATAAGTTGGCTCCAAGACTTATACTTAGAATGTTCATGGGAGTTTTATTCACAATAGCCAAAACCCAGATATAACCAGTTAATCAACAGAGGAAGAGATAACTAAATTGTAGTATATCCATGTAATGGGATACTTTTCAGGACTAAAAGAAGGCGTAGTACAGATGTATGAAACTTCACTATGCTGAGTGAAAGAAGCCAGGCACAAAAGACTACATGTAAAGTCTATTATTCTCTTCCACAAAGTCTCAGAAAATAAACAGTAATCTTTCTTGACAGAAAGCAAGTTTGTGTTTGCTGTGGGAGGAAGTTTGTGGGGAGAATGTGTGGGATTGACTGCAAAATCACTTGTCAAAACTTATCAAACTGTGTTTAAAATGGGTATGATTCATTATATGTAAGTCATTCCTAAGCAAAGGCTTATATCTCTTTAAGGGAAAAAAGTATAATAAAAAATGAGAACAGAATTGTATAAAAATTATTCAAAAATAAATATAAATATAGGGAGACTAGGGCTAATTCAGTGTTGCCACTATCACTGGGGACCTATGTACCTCCAATCTTTTACTTCGCAATTCTCAACATGCTTCATTTTCATGAAATAAGAAGTTTCCTCAAGCTTCAGTTTTCTCAGTCAGCACGAAGGAAAGGCAGAGAAGGGCTCGTTTTTTTCCCTCTCTCTATGGACCTGTCTTAAAATTGCACACATCATTTCTTCTATCCTATTGGACAGCACATGATTACATGGTGATAACTAGAGATAGGAAGTGTAATGTTTACTCTGGATGACCATTTACTCAGCTAAAAAATTGAAATCCATTGCTAAGGATGAAAGAAATACTACATTGAGGGAATAGATCTCCTTAACACAGGTTTATTCTTTCAGACTTTTCTACACATAGATGTCATTTACAAATTTAAACTAAAGTAAGAGAAACTTCTATGTGTATTTTCTCCTTGCTACAAAATTCCACATTTTTCTATAAAGAAGTACTACTTACCAAAAATGTATAGTATTTGTTAAATATCTTTCATGTTTAGGCTACTGGATTTAAAGACAGAAATTGTATCTTTCTCTCTCTCTCTCTTTTTTTTAAATCATTGGTACTTGCCAATATTTAGATAGTGGTCACTTAATGAATGTTGTTGGTGTTTTTCTGACCAAATGAAAATTTTGAACTCACAAAACTAAGCACAATTTTATTCTAGGAATGGCTACCATGTACAGTCCTATCATAGCCACTAAATGGTCTTCCTTACTGCAATTCTCATATGCAAGAAAGATCTATTGACAAATATTAGTCGACATGCTCTGATAAGACAGTTCAGATGGAGGGGCACCAGGTGGCTCAGTCAGTTAACTGTCTGTTTTCCGCTCAAGTCCTGATCTCAGGGTCCTGAGGATTGAGCCCCACATCAGGCTCCCTGCTCAGTAGGGCATCTGCTTCTCCCTCTCCCTCTACCTCTCCCCACTCGTTGCTCTTTCTCTCCTCTCTCTCTGTCTCACATAAATAAATAAAATCTTTTTTAAAAAGTTCAGATATAGATTTTTCTTGGGTCAATAAAACAGGATTTTCTGATCTAAAGTTTAAGTAAGATGTTCAGTGTAATCAGTATATACATAAGGCAGCTTAGCAAGATTCTCCAAAGTAAAGACAATGTCCCAGAATTTTACACTCAAATTCTTGCAATTGTTGCTGGTAATATCCAAATTAGCAATTATTCCTTCAAAAGTTCTGATGCACAGCAAAGCTGGAGCAGTTCTACACATGGACTGTTATGGATATATGGTGGGTACTATTATATACCTTGGTTACATGTATCATCTTAAACTCAGTGTTAAATATGTGTGCATGCATATATACACACTCTCACACAGATGTACATGTATACACACACACGAACACACATACATTTATACCCACACACAATATAACAAAGGATACAGTATAATAGACAACAGTACACACAAAGAGTAGCACAGTTCCTATAACCTTTGTCTTCCCCAGGATAACAGAACCCGACACAAAGATGTTCTCAAAATTATTGCTATAGAGCTAGAAGAATTATCTCTGGGTGTTACCCAGGCTAAAACGCTCACTGATTAGCCACAGGGTCTATACATTTTGTGTTATTTATTTTACTTCAAAGTAGAAATTGTCTTAAAAGTCAGGAATTGGTAACTCATAGCTAAAGTGATATAATGACCATCCAAAGACTTGTATGTGTGCGAGCACACACACACACACAGGGAGAAGTATCTCGGTGACTGGCAGTGGGAATTATTAGAAGACAAAGGGATAAAGGCGGAGGATGACACTGTGGAGAACAGAGTGAGCAATGAAAAGAGACATAATTTAGGATTGGGAGGCATTTGAGTGACACAGTGATTTTGCTTGCCATGTGCCATGTGTCATGAGTTATATATTATTTTATTCTATTTTTTTCCTATTGAGAGTCCTTTTTCATTCAGGAAAGTGAGAAAGTTCTAGAACTCAAAAAATAGAAATGGAAAAGAAGCACATTAATATAGTTATAAATGTTTTACAGTTTCCATATTTGAAAGCAAATTTTTTAAAAAAGATTATTTCTTAGAGCTTGAGGAACTCTTCAAAAAATTTTTTTGTCTTAAAAGCCTGTAAACCTAGATTTGGGGCAAGGCAAGGAAATGTATTTCTAGAGGAGAGGAAATTTGAAAATCTTTTTTTTTCTTTTTTTTTTTTTAAGGGAAAGACACCGAAGTGAGTCCCTCTATATATCACATATGGTGTAAAGAAGATCCATTCAGTTCTGAGGAAATCTCGAGGTCCATATCCATCTCTAAGGTCATTTTTTGGGAGAGATTTAACTTTATGGAGCTATTGAGAGTATCATTAAAAGATAAACTCTGGTGTATTAAAAATTTTAAGAGTTTATTTGAGCAAAAATCAATTTGAATCAGGCAGCATCCAATCTAGCAGATAGAAAGGAGCTCTGAGGAGCCGTACAAAATGAAAGATTTTATAGCCAGAAGGGAGTGGGAACTAGGAAGTTATATTTAGGCAAACAAATGAGTTGGTTTTTGCAAGGTCACTTTCCTTTAGGGATGGCAGGGGTCCATTAGGCAGATTACCTAACTAGTGCTAATTGGGCAATTCCTGGTTGATTGGTGGTTTGAGATTCCATCTCTGCAAGAGGTGAAACTGTACACACCTCAGTCCAAGTTTAGTCATGTGGTACTTAACATAAGTGACTCCGTTTTGGGCATGCTGTCTTATTTTCAGCAGTAGTTGTGCATTTTATCCTCTTAGATTAAAAGACATGAAACCTTAGTATCAAAAAAGAAGCCAGATGTTAGGTTTCCTTACTCTGATTTTAACTCTTAGAAGTAGTTAACTTACTTTTCAAAACCTTAGCATGGACTTGGATTTTGACAGCTGTATAAGATTGGATACAGACACAATTCTAAGATGTTGCAACTAATAAGCTTTTTAACAAAAGTATAAGACTTAGGAAGTTTGACAGCTGATATAGACCCTGAAGAAGTTTCACTAGTGACAATTAAGTCAGATGTAGTTAATTTTTTAGTTAACAAGAACTTTTTGTTCCAAATTTATAAAAATATTTTTTAAACTAAAAATTCCTAAGACATTCTACATTTCTTTTTGCCTCTGTGTGGGAGGACAGTATGTTTTTCAGGTAAAGAGAATATAGTCATCATCATTGGAGATACAGAAATCTCACACACGGAGAGAGAATAAAACTGGAAATTAGAAAACCCACAGAATCATTTTAATCACATAGCCATCTCCCTAAGAAGATAGGATTTAGCTATCATCAGAGTGAGTAGACATATGAAGGATCACATATTTATATTAACTCATATGGAATTTCTCCACTGTGGAGGTGGCCTGCAAGTCTGTCATCATTTGTGTCCATTTGGTAGTCCACTAAATCCTGTCTTCCAGAGACAGCAGCTGGTATTTTAGTGAGTATCCCTAGGAGATGCCAGACAAATAATCAGATTATGCTCAGTAATTGCTAAGGAAATGACTCTGACAGTAACATTTTAAATGAAAATGCTACAAATACTCAGCAGTAACAATTTTCCAACATTTAAAAATGTGTATCTCAATGAAACAAATAGGTTCCTGTCTGAGACTCTTTCTCCGAAAAAGGCACCTCTATCAAAAGAATTTTTGTCAGTAGGATTAACTTTAACTCAACTCTCTTGCTTTTTTAATAGCTGAAGAAGGGCACAGTAAGTGTCATGGAAATGATGTGGATTCTGATAGACTTGCTTCTGAAACCTGAATCCACCATTTATTAGCTCTGCTCCTTGGACATTTAGTTTACTTCTTTGAACTTCAGTTTCCTCTCAAGAAAATTGGAATAATAATAAATACTCACCATGGTTTCAGGGAATATTATGTGAGGAGATTACCATAAAAAGTTCAGCATCCTAACTGACTTAGAGAACTGTCCTTTACTCTTAGAGGTAATTGACCCAGTATAAATTATCTACTCCAAAAGTTAAGCATTTTTTAAAATATTTTACAGAATTACAAGATAAATATGTAAAACAAATCCACTGAGCCATCTTTTCTGTATTTCATCACCTGAACACTATGAAAAAAAAAGTGTCTAGCAGTTTGCTTTCAAATTGAGGAAACTGAGGCCTTTTAATGTTTAAAAAACTATCCCCAAGTCCCCACAGAGAGTAAGGTCTCATATCCTTCAGTTCAGGGTCATTTGTCCTGCAATACACCATGTTCTATCTTTCATTCAATTCAAATAGTCTGTCTTAATGAATGAGGTCAAAAATAGCCATCTTGTGGAGAATAATCTCCATATGTATTTGCAAACCAAATGAGAAACTGGTTTCATATGGCTCTAGAAACTTTATTTATTTTGAAGATTTATTTAGTTATTTGAGAGAGAGAAAGAGAGAGAGCAAGTGTGGGGTGGAGGGGCAGAGGGAGAGGGTAAAAGAATCCAGGCAGACTCTGTGATGAGCATGGAGCCTTCTACAAACTTTAATACAGTGATATATAATGTGATTTTCTTTTATTTATATTTTTTTCATTATTACTGCCATGCTTAGGTATGGATTTTGTAGTAAAATCTCAGTGTCATGTCTGTTGTTGATATGATTTAAGGTACACATTTATCGTCATGAGTCTGTTTCTTTGTTTATAAAATGGAGCAAATAATGTGTCTTTATAGGCCTGTTATAAGAATTGAATTTTAAAGTAACTCAGCATAGTGCTTGGATAGAATGGATATACACACACCCACACATAATTTTACTGGGCACTCAAACAGTCTTTAGATATTATTTAGTAGTGAAACATCTATAACAAGCAAATAGATAACAAATTACAATTATTACAGTTCCAAAGAAAAATTAAAAGTGTTTCCTACCCTCTTTACAATAATCTGCATGATTACATTGCTGTCACTGTATGTAGGATGAGCATTTCAGTTCAGTATTCTGTGCCTCTAATTGAGGAATTCTTGGTTTTAAAGGGTAAAGGATCTATGTAGATCTTGTAATGAACAATGAGTACTATCGTCTTGAGTGAGTTGCAAATTAAAGAGTAAGAATTGGAAGGAGAATTAATAATGGCTAATACATAAGCTTAACTGGCATAAGGCATACTCTGTGCCATTCCCTGTTCTGAATACTGAGTACATTTTTTTTTAAGAGAGAGAGGGAGAGTGTGCATGAGTTGGGGGAGGGGAAGGAAGGGGTAGAGGGAAAGAGAGAGAGAGAGAGAGAGAGAATCTTAAGCAGGTTCTAGGCCCAGCATGGAGCCAGAGGTGGGGCTCAGTCCCAGGGCCCTGAGATCATGATCTGAGGTGAAATCAAGAGCCCATTGCATAACCGACTGAGCCAACCAAGCGCCCCAGTGAGTACTTTACTTCTATTAAGTTATTTAAGAATTCAGTACTTATACAACCATCTGAGAAAATTTTTATGAATGTGCAATAATTTTACAAACATAAATAAAGGCATAGATAATCGTAAAACCAGTCTGAGATTATGCAGCTCATAGGAGGCACAGTCAAGATTCAAAGCCAAGGGGCGCCTGAGTGGCTCAGTGGTTAAGCCTCTGCCTTTGGCTTGGGTCATGGTCTCAGGGTTCTGGGATCGAGCCCCACGTCGGGCTCTCTGCTCAGTGGGGAGCCTGATTCTCCGTCTCTCTCTCTGTCTGCCTCTCTGCCTACTTGTGATCTCTGTCTGTCAAGTAAATAAATAAAAAATCTAAAAAAAAAAAAGATTCAAAGCCAAGGTGTTTGATTCTGGAGACAGCTGGGAACTACTACACTAACTTACCTTTCCAATGACAAAGCATTCTTGCATCAATTACTCATAATAATATCAAAGTATGCATTTATATCATTAAAACTACTGAAGGTTGGCTCTTTTAAAATAATTTAATCTGACTTTATAAATCTCTTAATTATCTTTTTTTAATTAAAATTATTTTGTTGATGTTTTCCACTATTTTTTATTATAGAAGCATGTTCTCAGAAACTTTTTTTTTGCAGAAATTTTTTCTGGAATGAAACTACCAGGTAATGTCTTCATTCTTTCATTTGTTCTTAGAGAGGGAGAAACTCTTGTGGCCTGAAAGCCTCAGGAAGGGAAGAGGCAGATTCTCAAAGGCCATTTAACTGACTAAGAGACACCCTCTGGCAAGCACATAGACCTTTCAACCTCTCTTTCCTCTTAACCCCCCTGGAGATGGTAGGAAGAGATGATCTGGGGCCTGGGAGGAAGATAATCTGGGTTGTTCATTTTGTGCTAGAAGCATTTCTTCAGAGTTGAGCTGAATAATGAAATGAGGTTGCAAGCAGAATGTAGTCTCTGGACATTGACTTTGATGATAATGTTAATAATTTAAGTGTTGTAAGGGACTGAGTCTGGTGTTAAATAATAGAGGCCCTTTTTTGGCCTATATATTTTTTCTCCTTGTAATTTCTTATTTGCTAGGGAGAGAACACAATTTAGTAGGAAAAATTAACCTTGTGAACTTGTAATGGGTAGCACTGTAAACGTTTAACTAGAAAGTTGCTTCTCAATTATTTTTTCTTGAGTTATAAAATAGTTTTATGTGAATCACTACATGATTCTAATACGTTTCAGAGTCAGATGCAGTTGATACTGGAGAATACCATATTTTGAGTCACCTACTGACTTTTTTTTTCTTCTTGATACCTCTTGATGCCTACAGTATATGTGGGATATTTTACAGGCTGTCTCAAAGGCAATGTGTCCAAAAGAGAACTTGGACCTCCTTTCCCACTTGAAGTCCCCTCACCCCGAGTCTTCCCCTTCCCAATTAATGGCACCTTTCCCACTTGAAGTCCCCTCACCCCTAGTCTTCCCCTTCCCAATTAATGGCACCATTTAGTAATTCTTGCCCCAAACTATGGAGTCATCCTTTATTCCTCCCTTTCTCTACAATGTCACTTCCAATCCATCAGCAAGTTTTCTCATCTCCATGGCTTCTTTGACATCTCCTTACCACCACCTTCATTGTTGCTGTGGTCTATGTCATACCTCTGTCCTGTGGCTGATAATACCATGCTTCTATAGACTCCATGGTGTCACTTTTACTCCTCTGTTTGACACCAAGAGTGATGATTTTCTTTTTTAAGGAATAAATTATGTCACTTGACTCACTGATTAAAACTCTCAGGAAGGAGAAAAGATGGTGGAGGATTATGGGACCCTATTTCAACTGGTCCCCTGAATTGAGCTGGACAGCTACCAGACCTTTCTGAGCACCCATGAAATCACCCTGAGATGTAAGAAGATATATCTGGATCTCTACAGACAGCATATCTCTGGCAGTTGGTCTCACAGTATGAAGTGGGGAGCTGTGATTCTTTGGGCAGACCTTGGGAGGTAAATGGAAGGAAGAGGGAGTCTCTGGGATCCTGTACCCCTGGAGCACAAAAGCCTCCCACACTCAGCATTGGGCACAGATTTGCAGACCAGTAGAGGCAGGGAAAGGACTTTAGGGCAGTCCCCCAGACTGAAACATGGAGCTGTGGGGGCATGTGTGTGAACGGGGGGTGGCTGGCAGTTTTTGAAGCACAAAGGACAGAGACATGCCTGGACCTGGAAGTGAGGGCTGGGAGTGCTACTGTGGGATGCACAACCCAGGAGGCTGCAATTTTTAGCAGCACAGGCAGAAACGGAGAAAGTGTGGCCTAGAGAGCTCACTGTAGAGCAGACTGAGATCTCATTGTTCTGAGATAGAGATTTGGAGACAGTCATGACTGCTCTGACTCTCGGAAGAGATGCAAAAAGCTGTCAGGGAAAGTCGCCAGAGAACAAAAGCCTCCCAAAAATGGTTTTCATTGAGCCCATTCCCCCACACACACAGGGGAAAGGGAAACTCTGCCCAAATAGGGTTGCCTGAGTAACACTCTGGTGGGCTCTTACCCCAGAAGACAGGCTGGAAGAAAAAGAGGCTGATAACCCTAGGGTCCCTATGAAACAGGTGCATCTTGCTTGGGTTGTGGTCAATAATTTGGATTCTGTACATTTCCTCAGTCACCCTTCAACATAATGACTAAGAGAAGGAACCCCCAAAAAGAAAGATTCAGAGACAGTGACCTCTGCCACAGAACTAATGGATATGGATATAACCAAGATATCAGAAATTGACTTCAGAGTAACAATTATCAAGGTGGTAACTAGGCTTGAGAAAAATATTGATGACAATATAGAATCTCTAAGGCCAGAAATGAGCTCTAATCGGGCCAAACATAAAAATCAATGAATAAAATGTCCAGTTTAAACTGGATACTCTGACTGTCAGGGGAAATGAGGCAGAAGAATGAATTAGTGAGACAGAGGGTAAAATGACAGAAAAGAAAGAAATCGAGGTGACACAGGAAAAAAAAATTAAAACCCAAGGAATCGAACTGAAAGAGATTAGTGACTCAATGAAATGTTTCAATATCAGAATTATTGGGATCCCTGAGGGGGTGGAGAGAGAGAGAAAGGTCCAGAAGATGTATTTCAGCAAATCGTAGCTAGCACTTCCATAATCCAGGGAAGAAAACAAGCATTCATGTCCAAGAGGTAGAGAGGACCCCTCTCAAGATCAATGAGAATAGACTGACACCATGATATATTTGCAAATCTTAGATCCAAAGAAACAATCTTGAAAGCAGCAAGGGGAAGGAGACTTCTTATGTATGGAGGATGAACATCAGAATAATGTCAGACCTGTCCACGGAGACCTGGCAAGACAGAAGGGGCTGGCAAGATATATTTAGGCTACTCAATGAGAAGAACATGCAGCCAAGGATACCTTAGCCAGCAAGGCTGTCATTCAGAATGTATGGAGAGGCAAAGAGCTTCCAAGACCAGCAGAAACTAAAAGAATATGTGATCACAAAGCTGGCCCTGTGAGAAATATTAAGGGGGGGTTCTATAAAAGAAGAAAGACCCCAAGAGTAATATAGATAAGAAATTTACAAAGACAATCTATAGAAACAAGGACTTCACAAGCAACATGATGACAATAAAATCATATCTTTCAATAATCACTCTCAATGTGAATGGCCTAAATGCTTCCATGAAATAGCACAGGGTTGCAGATTGGATAAAAAGACATGACCCATCCATATGCTGTCTACAAGAGACTCATTTTGACCTTAAAGATACATCCAGACTGAAAGTGAAGGGATAGAGAACCATTTTTCATGCAATAAACCTCAAAAGAAAGCTGGGGTAGCAATTGTCATATAAAACAAATTAGATTTTAAGCTAAAGACTGTAGTTAGAGATACAGAAGGACATGATATTATGCTAAAAGGTCTATCCAACAAGAGGATCTAACAATTGTAAATATCTATGCCCCCAGCATGGGAGCAGCCAACTACATATGCCAACTGTTTATCAAAATAAAAAGATATATTGGTAATAATATGCTAATAGTAGGAGACCATAACACTCCACATTCAACAATAGACAGATCATCTAAGCAGAAAATCAACAAAGAAACAAGGGCTTTGAATGACACACTGGACCAGATGGACGTCATAGATATATATAGAACATTCCACCCTAAAACATTAGAATACTCATTCTTCTTGAATGCACGGGAACTTTCTCGAGAATAGATCACATACTGGGTCACAAATCAGGTCTCAACTGATACTAAAGGATTGAGATTATTCCCTGCATATTCTCAGACCCTAATGCTTTGAAATTGGGACTTAGTCACAAGAAAAAAATGGGATAAATTCACACTTGGAAGCTAAAGACCATCCTGTTTAAGAATGTTTGGGTCAACCAGGAAATCAAATAAGAACTTGAACAATTCATGAACACCAGTGAGAACAAAAAACATCAATCCAAAACCTATGGGATAGTGCAAAGGTGGTTTTAGGGGGGAAATACATAGTCCTCTATGTATTTAAATATTATGTATTAATACTTTCCATTAAATAGAAGAACCCTGAATACAGAAATTAACTTTACAGCTTAAAGAACTGGAGAAAAAACAAGTAAAGCCTAAGCCACGCATAAGAAGAGAAATTAAGACATTAAGATTAGAGCAGAGATCAATTAATTAGAAACCAGAAATATAACAGAGAAGATGAATGAAACTAGAAGCTGGTTCTTTGATCAATAAACTACTGGCCAGACTTATCCAAAAGAAAAGGAAAATGACGCAAATAATAAAATTATGAATGAAAGGGGAGAGATCATGACTAACACCAAGGAAATAGAAACAATTACTAGAAATTATTGTCAACAATGACATGCTAATAAATTAATGTATTCCTAGAAACCTATAAATTACCAATACTGAAACAGGAAGAAATT
Source organism: Taxidea taxus jeffersonii (assembly GCA_003697995.1). Taxonomy (NCBI): domain Eukaryota; kingdom Metazoa; phylum Chordata; class Mammalia; order Carnivora; family Mustelidae; genus Taxidea; species Taxidea taxus. The sequence continues at coordinate 237,253 of ML106089.1, read as the reverse complement.
GATAACCTGAATAGACCAATAATCAGTAACAAGATTGAAGCAATAATCAAATACCTCCCAAAAAAGAAGAGTCCAGGGCCTAATGGATTCCCTGGGGAATTCTAACAAACATTCAAAGAAAAAGAAATAACACCTGTTCTACTGAAGTTGTTTCAAAGAATATAAACTGAAGGAAAACTTCCAGACTCATGCTATGAGGCTAGCATCACCTTGATCCCAAAACCAGACAAAGACCCCATCAAAAAAGAGAACTACAGACCAATATTCCTGATGAATATGGATGCAAAATTCCCAACAAGATCCTAGCTAATAGAATTCAACAGTACATTAAAAGAATTATCCACCATGACCAGGTGGGATTTATCCCTGGGATGCAAGGGTGGTTCAACATTTGCAAATCAATGTGATAGAACACATAAGTAGGAGAAGATGCAAGAACCACATGGTCCTCTCAATTGATGCAGAAAAAGCATTTGACAAAATACAGCATCTTTTCCTTATTAAAATTCTTCAGAGTGTGGGGAGAGAGGGAACATTCCTCAATTTCAAAAAAATCCATCTATGAAAAGCCCAGAGCGAATATCATTCTCAATGCGGAAAAGCCTTTCCCTTAAGATCAGGAACACAACAAGGATGCCCACTCTTGCACTACAGTTGAACATAGTACTGGAAGTCCTAGCAACAGCAATCAGACAACAAAAAGAAATAAAAGGTATTCAAATTGGCAAAGAAGAAGTCAAACTCTCTCTCTTCACAGATGACATGATTCTTTATGTGGAAAACCTAAAAGACCCCACCCCAAAATCACTAGAACCCATACGGAAATTCAGTAATGTGGCCGGATACAAAATCAATGCACAGAAGTCAGTTGCTTTCCTAAACACTAACAATGTAACTGTAAAAAGAGAAATTAGGGAATCGATTCCATTTACAATAGCACCAATAACCTTATGATACCTTGGAATAAACCTAACCAATGCGGTAAGGGATCTATACTGTAGAACCTACAGAAGACTTATGAAAGAAATTGAAGAAGACACAAAAAGATGGAGAAATTCCATGCTCATGGATTGGAAGAATAAACATTGCTAAAATGCCTATGCTGCCCAAAGCAATTTATACGTTCATTGCCATCCTGATCAAAATACCAATGGCACTTTTCAAAGTGCTGGAACAAACAATCTTAAAATTTGTATGGAACCAGAAAAGATCCCAAATCACCAAGAAAATGCTGAAAAAGAAAAACAAAGCTGGAGGCAGCAGGTTGCCTGACTGTAAGCTTTATTACAAAGCTGTGATCACCAAGACAGTATGGTACTGACACAAAAACAGACACATAGACCTATGGAACAGAATAGAAAGCCCAGATATGTACCCTCAACTCTATGATCAAGTAAGCTTTGACAATGCAGGAAAAAATATCCAGTGGAAAATAGACAGTCTCTTCAATAAATGGTGCTAGAAAAATTGGACAGCTATATACAGAAGAATGAAACTCGACCATTCCCTTACACCATACAAAAAGATAAACTCTAAATGGATAAAAGACCTCAATGTGAGACAGGAATTCATCAAAACCCTAGAGGAGAACATAGGCAGTAACCTCTTCAACATTGGCCACAGCAACTTCTTTCAAAACACGTCTCCAAAGTCAAGGGAAACAAAAGCGAAAATGAAATTTTGGGACTTCATTAAGATAAAAAGCTTCTGCACAGCAAAGGAAACAGTCAACAAAACAAAGATGCAACCCACAGAATGGGAGAAAATATTTGTTGAGGAAACTACAGACAAATGGCTGCTATCCAAGATCTATAAAGAACTTCTCAAACTCAACACCCAAAAAACAAATTATCAAGTCAAAAATGGGCAGAAGACATGAACAGACATTTCTCCAAAGAAGACATACAAATGGCTAACAGACACATACAAGAATGTTCATCATCATTAGCCATCAGGAAAATTCAAATCAAACCCCCATTGAGATACCACCTTACAATAGTTAGAATGGCAAAAACTGACAAGAAACAACAAATGTTGGAGAGGATGTGGAGAAAGGGGTACCCTCTTACACTGTTGGTGAAAATGCAAGTTAGTAGAGCTACTTTGGAAAACAGTATGGAGATTCCTCAAAAAGTTGAAAATAGAGCTACACTATGACCCAGGAATTGCACTCTGGGTATTTACGCCAAAGATACAGATGTGGTGAAAAGAAGGGCCATATGCACCCCAGTGTAAAAAAAGCAGCAATGTCCACAATACCCAAACTGTGGAAGGAGCTGAGATGCCTTCAACAGAGAAATGGATAAAGAAAATGTGGTCCAGGGGCACCTCGGTGGTTCAGTCATTAAGCATCTGCCTTCAGCTCAGGTCATGATCCCAGGGTCCTGGGATTGAGCCCTGCGTTGGGCTCCCTGCTCACCAGGGAGTCTGCTTCTCCCTCTGCCCCTCCCCCTGCTCATGCTCTCATTCTCTCTCTCTCAAATAAATAAATAAATAAAATCTTAAAAAAAAATAAGTACCATTTTTCATCTAAAGCAGTCTAATTTCCCTCCCTTTGAATATGAGTGGTCTTATGACTTCTTCAACCAATAAAGTGAAAGTAATGCCACATGACTTTTGAAGCTACATTGGAAAAAGACAGCAGCTTCTGCTTGATTCTCTTTGACAGCTCACTATCTGGATACTTACTCTCAGAATCCAGCTGCAGTGCTGTGAGAGCCCATGTCACACAGGGAAGCTATAGGTAAGTGTGCTGCTCACCAGTCCTCAAGTCCTACCAACCTAGGAGTCAGATGTGTGAGGAAAAACCCTCCAGATGATCCCAGCCTCTAGGTTTTGAGTCTTCTGGGATAAGCCCCCAGACTTTGTGGTGCAGAGATAAACCATAGTTTGTATGTAGAGGTTCTGGAGCATACTGAAGATAACAACTTCTCTTATCTCCAGAGCCCAGGTTATTTTTCTCAGGCTCTATAATGTTATGCATTGTGTTCACAATTCAAGAAGCAGAACAGAAGAATGGTAATGAGTGAGAACTCTGGCTGGTTCTGTATCCCAATGTTATTACCTTGTAGCTGTGTGACACTGAACAAGTCACTACACCAGTTCTTTTCCTCGGTTTCCTCAATGAAATGGGAATAATAATCATTTCAATACAGATCCTATTAACCCATCCTCTCCTATCAATACAATATAGATCTCCTATCAAAATCAATATAGAATGAGATAGTATAATCATAGTACTAAGAAGAGTTCCTGGAATATATTTCATATGACCAAGTATTAGGTTTTATCTATTACTACTATAGTTTTTTTCTCTACCTGTCTTCTTTTTTACTTCTCAGCCAACTCCACTTTTATCTTTTCTCTTTCTTCTCATCTTCCAGATATAATTTCATACAAATTAAATATCGTGAATTTCAATGAGGCTAACATGCAAATTCCTTATACAATTTATTTATGTTTTCTTTTGTAAGGGATATATTTTCCCTATTTTAAATTCTGAGTTCTGCTTCTTCACTTTGGTGAATCTTAGCATGGATTCCCCACTGATTGATAAAAATTCTATTCAGCCCAGTATCTGTCCCAGAGAAAGAGTGAGTTCATTCATTGTTTACTTCATTGTCTACTCATAATGGGTAAGAGCATAACCTCAGTTTTCTTATTTGTATAATAGGAATCTTAAAATTTCTTCATAGTGTTTTTCTTAGAAATAAATAATATGATATATATATGCATATATATATATAAAATGTTAAATGCAGTGCCTTATATTTAAAAATAAATCAATAAATACTAGATATTACTTATCATTCACCTAGGAAACCCCTTTAATTTTTAGGCTTGATATCTAGTTAGTATGGTAATAATCTAGTATAGTGAGGATGGTGAAGAAAGTCCTAACTTCTTAGAGGATCCTAGAAGATAGAATTATTTTTCTTCAAGATTTCTGCTCTGTTAGGCAAACCTTGTTCAAGTCTCATGTCATGACTGGGGTCCTTCCAGATATTCTCCAGCTTTAATAATGAAAACGACATGTTTTAGAATAAGCTCCTAGACTGTCATTGCAGACCTTTTTTGCTACAGTTACCAGAATTCCAAGAGCTGTTTTTTTGTCTCCTGATTCATATTGAGTAAAGCTATACATACAGTCATACTGACCAACTGGGAGATGACTGAGAGACAGAATCAGATGCATACTTTTATATAAAATTATTTTCATATTCAGACTAGATAAGACCATGGCTAGGAAAGGAGGTGAAAAAGTAATTCCAATTGAAGAAGAAGGAATGATGAAGGTAAAGCTTGGAAGTATCAGAGTCCTCAAGATGAGAGGGGGAAGATGAATCCAGTCATTACAAAGACAGGAAGCTGAGCAGAAGGGACACAATACCAAGCTTGTGATGTTTGTAGAACAGGAAAATTGGAATGTGGAAACCACCTACTCACACCTGTCTTGACTTGTCAATAACCTGTGGATGACATATGAGACTTTGACATCTCTAGTTCCATAAAGCAGTGAAGGTGGGGCCTGCAGTTTGGTATGAGACTGGAAAAGTTCACAGCATGAAGAAAGTGGACTTAACTAATGACAGGTTGAAATTTTTCTTTAGTCCTGAGCAGCGGTAGATACAGATTCCTGTTCCACTTGTACTTTTCTTCTTTTTTAAATGATATAATTGGTGAGGAAGAGTAGCATTATGGCCCAGTAACAACCAATCAGGAGGGTTTATATTTATATGTTTAAATTATATATATCAGCATATAGTTATGGAAGGGTTAGTATGATGACACCATTTCCAACACTTTTTTATCCAATATATTCTGGATCTCCTGCCAGAGTATATTGTTCAAGGCAAATTAAAAATAATATTTGCTTTTTTAAATAATGGTAAGTTGTACTGTCTAAAGTCAGATTCTGATGCCTTGGTTAATACACCATCATAATGATGTAAAACTATTTTAAGAAATAAAATAATGCAGGAAGCAGAAGTTTATAAAACTACAAGTAATGATATACAATCATATATATTATAGGTAATAGATATAATATAGCTATATGTTACAGTTTAACAATAGGTCCACAGAAAATAAGTAATTTTAAAGATTACATTCTTTGGTCTAATAGAGCTTCTTAAAGCTCATATTATAATATCATATTGAAAAATTAAAGAATATGGAACAAATATTATATCTCAGTTAACATAAAAATCAAGGAACAATATGAGAAAAGTTTATTAAAGTGGTTAAGTACCTTGTTGTAAAAACCTTAGCCTTTTAAAACCGACTATGAGGATTCCTAAGATAGGATATCATTTTATTATTACTTTTGATTGCTTGATGACCAGTAATAATGCTTCATCACTGATAGAAAAGGAGATAAGAAAATTGTTTTTGAGACTGCTGTTTGAGTAGAATGCTCAATGTAAAAAAAAAGTTCTTGGGCGCCTGGGTGGCCCAGTCGCTAAGCCACTGCCTTCACTGCCTTCGGCTCAGGTCATGATCCCAGGTCCTGGGATAGAGCCCCACATCAGGCTCCCTGCTCAGCAGGAAGCCTGCTTCTCCTTGTGTTCCCTCTCTGGTTGTCTCTCTCTCTGTCATAAATAAAATCTTTAAAAAAAAGTTATTGATAGATACCTATAAATAAAGATTATTTCCACATAATGCATTGCGTATTCTAAATCATATATAATAGGCACCATGAAGACAAACTACTTTAACATAAACACATGCTTTTAAAAATACATGTTTGTAACATATATTCTGAGTTTAGATTTCTTAAATAGGAGTGATAATTTAAGAAAAGGAGTAGTCATTGTAGTCATTGCTAATTTGTCTGCACATAAAGAGTTTATTTTAAATTTAAAATGACATGCAACTCCTTAACTGCCCCCCCATATAATTATCTCTGTTCTTTTTGGAAGAAAATATGATGACAGGTGCTGGACAGAGAAAACAGCCCATTCAAATATAAACTCTGCTGTCTCTGTTTGGCCTAAGATCATGGTAGCAACCAGATAACATGACAGGTGCAACAATTTCCTGCTTTCACGGATTGTTTCCAGCTATGATTATAAAAGGACCACTGATGACTGTTCACAGAAAAATCCTTTTGTATTATCTTCATTCAAATCCATCCATCTATTAATCCATCCATTATTTTTTCAGCAAATCTGTATAAAGCACTTAATACAGGTAAGACGGGGCACAGTTCCTGCGGACACTGAATTTGAATAGTTTAGAATCAACTAATATTTTTCTAAATTATCTGCTATTACTCCTAATGGTCAATTCACATATTTATACAAATTTTGATGTGTTCTAGCCAGGTACATAGAGGAAATACTGGTTTCATGAATGTGAAAGATTATCTTCAGCTTTCTATTTTTGGCTGTGGCTTGTCAGTAACTGAATAGATAATTCTGGTTTTGTTTGTTTGTTTGCAGTACAGAGTCTCCTTGTACTTTTTGTTTTTTTTATAATTTTCTCCTAGAATTCAATATTTTCTTTTATCTTCTTGAATACAGTAAGCAGATAAATGTCCATGTCTGGAAGCTTTGGTAATTTACTTCTGTTGTCTGTGGTTTCTTCTAGCTTCTGGTTCAAATACTTTTATTTATTTTTTTTTCTTAACCCCTGATTTTATTGTATAGTATGATTTTTTAATTTATTTTTTAAATTTCTTTTCAGTGTACCAGAATTCATTGTTTATGCACATCCAGTGTTCCATGCAATACATGCCCTCCATAATACCCATGACCAGACTCACCCAACCTCCAACCCCCTGCCCCTTTGAAACCCTCAGATTGTTTTTCAGAGTCCATAGAGAAAAGGCTAATATCCAGGATCTATAAAGAACTCCTTAAACTCAACACACACAGAACAGATAATCATGTCAAAAAATGGGCAGAAGACATGAACAGACACTTCTCCAATGAAGACATACAAATGGCTATCAGACATATGAAAAAATGCTCATCATCACTAGCCATACTATGGAGTATTATGCCTCCATCAAAAAGGATGAATACCCAACTTTTGTATCAACATGGACGGGACAGGAAGAGATTATGCTGAGTGAACTAAGTCAAGCAGAGAAGGTCAATTATCATATGGTTTCAGTTTTTTTGTGGAACATAAGAAATAACACGGAGGACATGGGGAGATGGAGAGGAGAAGGGAGCTGGGGGAAATTGAAGGGGGAGAAAAACCATGAGAAACTATGGACTCTCAAATACTTTTATGGACATGTTTTTTTACTTTGTTTTTCTGGTTATTCTTTAATCATATATGAATGCTGTATTTGCAAATATGTTTGTAGAAGTCATTTTAGAGTATTTCTAAATTTTACTCCTGTCAGATATCTGGGGGGCAATGGCAATTTTAAGGGATTACCTTAATAGAATTTTAGGACTTGAGCTCTGGAGCAGAGATGCAGTCCCTGCAAAGAATGATCTACTTTTGGTTTACTTTATTGTAAAGATGCTTCTCTTTCAGGTCTCAGTCCAAATAAAAAGCGTTTCAACAGGATCTCACCTTGCCAGTACCTGATCCCAGCACCTGTCTTCCTGGACACTTTAGATTGTTAAAAACACTTAGTTTTTCTTCTATGAAACCATCCTTTCTAGAGTCAGCAAGTGTCTTTGGAAGAAAAAAAAAAAAAGCCCCAAAGCCGGACACACCTCCACAGGCCTCTCCTCTACTGGAATCTGATCCATTTATTTTCCATTATCATGTTAGCTCTCTCAGACCTTTACACAGACTTTTTTTCCAAGGTGCCCTCACTGGGAAAGCCAAGAAAAATCTCCTAACCTATTATTATTTAAAAAAGAATCCATTTGTATGTTTTTAAAAATAACTTAATTTGAATTAATATTCAGATTTCACTACATTCTAAAAAAGACTTAAAAACAACTGAACTGAAATGATTTCAGGAGAGTGATTTACACAAATTAATTGTAAACAAAATGCATCAGAAATATATTTTTAAACTGGTTCATTATAAACATGTTCCAAATATAGTCAGACATCTGTCTGCAGTGAAATCCATAGGGAAAGGAGAAAACAAAATAAATAAAACAATTTAACATAACAACAACAACAACAAACAATGAGGAAAGACTTGGCATAGAAAAGAATCATGCGAGCTCTGGGGTATGAGAATTGTATCTGAGGAAGATTCTCCTAGGCATAAACCTACAATGATCAAGACCATATTAAGGTTTCAGGTTGAACACTAAAGAAAATGGTCTGACATGCAGGTACTTGACAATAGGCATAAGCGGAGGAGAAGGATAGAGAGAAGGGTGGTGTCCGGAAGGCTGGTAAATATTTCTGAAGCTAGCTGGTTCAGGTCTAGATACACTGGGGCTCAGATTACATTCAGAGGCATAAAGACTCCCCCCTCAAAAAAGAGGAAAGCTAGCAAAATGCAGGCACGAACTTGCTCCTCATATCTGCAAAGTGGGTAAAGAAACTACAATTACATCATGAGCTAGGAAGGAAATCCAACCATAGGTACAAGGAAAGCATATATGAAGAAAGGAGAATGCACTTTGGTAAGTAAGCAGATCACTTGGGTAATGGTCCAGATTCCCTGGATACCAGACTTCAAATTCCTACCTCCTTTGATGATAATGTTCTGGGTATTCTTTTAGGATTTGTTAGGATTGGCTCAGGTGGTGCACAGAGCAATGCCTGCAGACAATGGTCTCTTTATTTAAGTGAAGATGAGCAAAGTGGGTGGGGTGGGGGTGACAGAGTAGCAAAGTTATATATCCTTATGCCATAAATTAAGAATGCATACACACATTAGCTTAGAAATGAGGTTCACCCTTCCATCTAATGTCCTATACTATTTTTAAATTTTTTGTTTATATTTTCAATATGTCTATTATGTATTTTATCCTTATATTCCATGAACTATGTACAAGAAACGTTTTCTATGATATCAGAAATGCCAGAAATTGAATCTTGGCTACCTTAAATTTTTTTTTAAATAAGAAAATGGCAGGAAAAAAAACACCTTCCTTCGAAAAGAGAATAAACACTTCAAAAATAGATTTATTTCAATCTGACAAGGGATACTGGCTATTCCTTTTGAAAAGTCCCATTGAAGGATTTATAGTGAATATAATTTGAAACACAAGTCACAGTCATGTGACTCCCTGCTCCAATAATGGTGGTGTGAATAAATATTCATGACTAGTTTTGCTGGCACAGATAAAACTCATATGACCTTATGACAGAAATATTTACTCTCCCCTTACATATATGCCAGTATAAAATAAACTACTGTCATTTCAAAATGAAAGGTGAAGTTAAGTAGTTTCATATTTGTTAGCTGAAAGTTCACATCTAGTACTTGTTTCCCAATATTTAAGCCTGGTTTGACTCAAGTCTTTAATCACCAAATTTCCAGATCTTTATTTATCTTTCACTCATTGTTTGAGGCTATAACTCATGCAAAATTCTCTTAAATTAGATAACCTCTTCCAAAACCATTAAGATATCTATGAATAAACCTAACCAAAGAGGCAAAGAATCTATACTCAGAAAACTATAAAGTACTCATGAAAGAAATTGAGGAAGACACAAAGAAATGGAAAAATGTTCCATGCTCATGGATTGGAAAAACAAATATTGTGAAAATGTCATGCTACCTAAAGCAATCTACACATTTAATGCAATCCTTACCAAAATACCATCAAATATTTTCAAATAAATGGAACAAATAATCCTAAAATTTATATGGAACCAGAAGAGACCTCAAGTAGCCAGAGGAATATTGAAAAAGAAAGCTAAAGTTGGTGGCATCACAATTCCATACTTCAAGCTCTACTACAAAGCTGTCATCATCAAGACAGTATGGTACTGGCACAAAAACAGACACATAGATCAATGGAATAGAATAGAGAGCCCAGAAATGGACCTTCAACTCTATGGTCAACTAATCTTCGGCAAAGCAAGAAAGAATGTCCAATGGAAAAAAGACAGTCTCTTCAACAAATGGGTGTTGGGAAATTTGGACAGCTCCATGCAGAAAAATGAAACTGGACCATTTCCTTACACCACACATGAAAATAGATTCAAAATGGATGAAGGACCTCAATGTGAGAAAGGAATCCAAATCCTTGAGAAGAACACAGGCAACAACCTCTTCGACATCAGCCGCAGCAACTTCTTCCTAGGAACAACGCCAAAGGCAAGGGAAGCAAGGGCAAAAATGAACTATTGGGACTTCATCAAGATCAAAATCTTTTTCACAGCAAAGGAAACAGTTAACAAAACCAAAAGACAACCGACACAATGGGAGAAGATATTTACAAACGACATATCAAATAAAGGGCTAGTATCCAAAATCTATAAAGAACTTATCAAACTCAACACCCAAAGAACAAATAATCCAATCAAGAAATGGGCAGAAGACATGAACAGACATTTCTGCAAAGAAGACATCCAGATGGCCAACAGACACATGAAAAAGTGCTCCACATCACTCAGCATCAGGGAAACACAAATCAAAACCACAATGAGATACCATCTCACACCAGTCAGAATAGCTAAAATTAACAAGTCAGGAAATGACAGATGCTGGCGAGGATGCAGAAAAAGGGGAACCCTCCTACACTGTTGGTGGGAATGCAAGTTGGTGCAACCACTCTGGAAAACAGCATGGAGGTTCCTCAAAAAGCTGAAAATAGAGCTACCCTACGACCCAGCAATTGCACTACTGGGTATTTCCCTAAAGATACAAATGTCATGATCCGAAGGGGCATGTGCACCCTAATGTTTATAGCAGCAATGTCCACAATAGCCAAACTATGGAAAGAATCATTCATCTGTCCATCAACAGATGAATGGATAAAGAAGATGTGGTATATATTTACAATGGAATACTATGCAGCCATCAAAAGAAATGAAATCTTGCCATTTGCAACGACATGGTTGGAACTAGAGGGTATTATGCTTAGCGAAATAAGTCAATCGGAGAAAGACAGCTATCATATTATCTCCCTGATATGAGGAAATGGAGATGCATTGTGGGGGTTTGGGGGGTAGGAAAAGAACAAATGAAACAAGATGGGATCAGGAGGGAGACAAACCGTAAGAGACTCTTAATCTCACAAAACAAACTGAGGGTTGCTGGGGGCGGGCAGAGGGAGAGGGTGGTGGGGTTATGGACATTGGGGAAGGTATGTGCTATGGTGAGTGCTGTGAAGTGTGTAAACCTGGTGATTCACAGATTCACAGACCTGTACCCCTGGGGCTAATAATACATTATATGTTAATAAAAAAATTAGATATCCTCTTCAGCAACTTTCCTGGATTCCCATGGTAAGTTTACTTGTCTTAAAGAAGCCCCTTTTCTCAATCAGAAAGCATTCCAGTTTTACCTTATTTAGTGAGCATTTTGTAAATCAAATGCTTTTGCTTTCTCTTCTTTGACTGAGGATACTGAATCATGTCTACTACTATTTGGAGATTCAGCCATTTGGTACAGGCAGGAGGGAGAAAACTCAAATTTGGATTCATAATAAATTTTTCAAATACACTTACCCCAAAGTTATTCTCAAATGATACCTTTTCCTTCCAAGCTCTGTAAAACTTGGAACTAATGTCTCTTAGTTTGGATCTATAGGCAATGGAATGAAATGGTGACTCACATTTTTTTGAAAACCTACCATATATGTCAGGTTTTGAGTTAAGCTGTGGATGGTAATTCTTTTTTTTTTTTTAAGATTTTATTTATTTATTTGACAAACAGAGATCACAAGTACGCAGAGAGGCAGGCAGAGAGAGAAGAAGAAGAAGGGAAGCGGGCTCCCTGCTCAGCAGAGAGCCCGATGCGGGGCTCGATCCCAGCACCCTGGGATCATGACCTGAGCTGAAGGCAGAGGTTTTAATCCACTGAGCCACCCAGGCACCCCAGATGGTAATTCTTAAAAAATCTTTATAACACTTTCAGTATATAGAACTATCTCCTGTATTTTACAGATAAAGAAACCAACATGCTTTTGATTTATAAACCACTTAGAAGAAAACATAGGACATTTTTCTCCAAAGATAATGGGTATGAAAATTTTTCCCTAAAAAGGCACAAAGAGGTGAAACAGTAAAGGAAAAGATTGAGACAATAGCATACAATAACCTAAATATAACTGGAGTGGACTAAATCATGACAAATTGAATTGAAAAGATAAATCACAACTGAGAATATATTTATAACATCTATAATATATAAAAATATTAATGTTGAAATATCCAAGAAGGTTTGGCAAACTAATAATGAAGGGATAGTCATTACAGTAGAATGATGAATGAAGGCTTTGACTAGGCAATATATAGAGGAAGAAGCCTAAATGGCAAGCAGACGTGAAAATATGCTCAGTTTTACTAATAATTAAGAAAATACAACAGAAGCACCTAGGTGGCTCAGTGGGTTATAAGCATATGCCTTCAGCTCAGCTCATGATCTTGGTGTCCTGAGATTGAGCCCCACATTGAGTTCCCTGCTCAGCAGGGAGCACACTTCTCCCTCTCTTGTTCCCCACTGCTTATGCTCTCTCTCTGCCAAAAAAATTAATAAAATATTAAAAAATACAACAAACAATAAAATAAAATAAATTTTGTACATATCAGATTAGTAAAGTTATCTTAAATTTTATGACTTAATGTGTTGATAGTGCATTTTGAAGCACAATTTGGAAATATCAGTTAAAGTTGAAGATGCATATCCCAAATGATGCAGAAAATTAACTTCTAAGCATTTGTCATATGAAAATTTTATTACATCTGTAGAAGATATATATGGATGTTAACTGGAGCACTATTTATTTATTTATTTATTTTTAAAAAGATTTTATTTATTTATTTCAGAGAGAAAGACAGAGAGAGAGAGAGAGAGAGAGAGAGAGAGAAAGGACGACAGAAAGGAGGATCAGAGGGAGAAGCAGACTCCCTGATGTGCAGGGAGCCCAATGCAGGAGGGAGCTCAAAGCAGGACTTGATCTCAGGGCCTGGGATCATGACCTGAGCTAAAGGCAGATGCTTAATTGAATGAGCGCCCATGGAGCTCTTTTTATTACAAAAGACTAGAAATGGTCTCAGAACTTATCACTAGTAGAACAGATGAACATTTATGCATAAATGGTAATTATTTACAATAAACATGAATTAATTAGATCTACATGTTTAAATGTGAATGGATAAATGTGAAGGGGAAATTTGCAACTTAGCGTCATTTATAGAATTTTCGACCAGAGAGTGAACATATACACTTTATGGATGCAGAAACCATGCATGACAACTGAATTAGGTAAATGAATGCTAGCTGATGTAACAAACACAGAAGTTCATTTATTTTTCCTTATAAAGCCCCAAATGGCACAAAGCCCCAGGGTGATGACTCAGTAGAGAAGTCTGAAATTGTTTTATGTTGCTAGTTGCTAATTATAATACGAAATGCTTATATTTCATTTGCTCTATGCCAGATACTTTTCCACGTATATTGCATGTTTTAACTTATTATTCCTCCCAATATCTCCAAGAGACAGGTACTATCATTATGAAGCCCATTTTCTACATTAAAAAATGGAACCACAGAGAGATTAAAGGATTTGCTCAAGTTCATGCTGTTAGTATGTTTTAGGCCTGGGATTTTTAATTTATGCCGCCCACCTACAATGTGCTTAACCATTAAGGTTATTTTGCCTACTGCTAATATATTTACTATTCACTATGATTCCTATTCTATCATAACAAATATAAACATGATATGTATAAGAAAATTTCAAGTATAACCCACAATCACCCTTAGACCTTTTTTTCCATAGGTTTTCCCTTCCCAACAGCAATGAAGATATGAAAAGTGTAGAGAAAAACTTGGCAAATGGCCAAAGAGAAAAAGACACAGAATCCAAAGAGGTATACCGAACAGTTACATGCTGTTAAATTTTACTTTGCATTCGACTTAATTTAAAGGAAGGATAGACTGTTGATGTCTTAGTTGTGTATCAAACTTTCAGTATTATTAGACACTCAGGTTAAATAAATCATAAGACAAAAAGTTTTATTCATTATTCTGGCTTGGTTAGCCCCTTTTTCTCTTAAGAGGTACATTTTAATGGTTTAGGATTTGAGAAGTAACTAAAACTTTGAATAAAATGCAGTCACAGAGAAGAAAAATGTCTGCCACATAATTAGAGCTAGTGAAACTTATATTCCTTTGGATTTTTGCCTCAGCAATTCTTTAACCTTCTTTTTCTTCCTTTCTTTTGGCTGATTAGTTTTGCAGTTTGTGGTTTATTTTCACTCATTAAATACTCTCCATATATTTCTGAGAGTCAGTTAAGTTTTTCACCAGTCTATAAAGTAACTTTTTCCTCACACTTCACTCTCTCCCTCTTCACAAAGACCTGGGTACAGATTTTGCAATTGTTTTGCATGGTCTTTACATGTGTAAACCAAATCTGGCTTCTTACCGAAGATAACTATCAGGCTTCTCAAAGGAACATTTGCCTAGAATCTTCCTCTGACTCTGGCCTCAAGAGAGGGCCATTGATTTGGGGATTACAGTATTTTGATTTGCCTTTTAGTAAGATGGAAGAACGTTCCAGGAATTACATTTACCCATAATCGACAGGTGATTTTTTAAAAGCCATCCCAAGAACGAACGAATGAATGAATGGACCCCTATATTTACTTGTCGTGATTGGATTGTTTCCAGGTGAAGTATCCATAATGTGTAAAACCTTTAGACATTTTCCCACAATGATCTCTTGAGTATTTCTCTCGCACCTGCACAAAGAATATCTTGACTTTATTTTTAGCCACTACTTTTGCAGAAATTAAATGTTTTACTCAATAAATCATTTCTCTAAGGAATTAACCAACATATATAAACATTCTTCAGGCATGACTGAAAACTCCTCTTCTTGCACCTTTGATTCAAGCTTTATTGCTTATTTACTTAGTCTGATGGGAATAAACCTTTTTTTTTATGCTTCAAAGAGAGGAAAAAAAGGCTTTTTTTAGCTTCCTTGGGAAGAAAGGTGTTTTTCTTCACATTTGTGTAGATAGAAGTTTGTGAGGGACAGGACATTCTCTGAAGGCTGTCAGAGAGAGATCATAGAGATGTCAAAGCCTGGGAAGGGATAGCTGAGTGTTTGCCAGGAAAGTGGTCTATTCGGGCACAAGTTTGAGAAGGGAAGTTATGAATTGGTTGCAGATAGAAGCTGGCAAGCAGGAGAAGCAGAATTAATTTATATCAACATTTCAGGTTACCCAAATACCACAACAAGACCATTAGTATTCTTCCGTGGCCACTGGGGAGGCGATGTCAGGGTGAAATTTTGCTTAGGCTAATAATATTGATTTTGTGTGTGTGTGTGTGTGTGTGTGTGTGTGTGTGTGTTCTTAAAGTATGAGAGAAGGGAAAGATTACTTCAGTCATGGTTATATTCATAGACCACAGGAATTTGGGTAATGAAGTTGATTTGTTCAACTTTGTTTGATTTTTACATTATCACCATTCAAACATGCCTTTCAATTTCACCTGGTTTCAGTAACTTTACCTTATTTTCATATTTCCCATCAGGACTATTTTCTAATTTATGATTAAATGTATGCAGATTAATTTTTCAGCAAATATTTATTGAGTACTCATTATATGTTGGCACTACATTAGGCACTGAGGATATAAAAATAAAATCTGAATCAACCTTGAAGGAATTTATAATCTTCCCAGGGAGAAAAGGTAAAAAGTGCTCAAAGAGAAGTGTGGTAAATTGTGAATATTTCAAGAGTGACAGTCTATCTGTGGCCTAATGGATTGGCACCCTCACTTCGGAAGGGGGGCACTGAGCTGCACCCTGGAGGGGAGGAAGACAAGAGGTGAGCTGCAGAGGAGGAAGTAGTCATTGTTGTGTCCTCGGGGTCCAGGTGCCAGGACTTTAGGGTCCCACAGCTCCTGGTGCCACATCTATGCCACCATATGATGAAGCCAAAACAGTGTCCTTCTCTCCTGGCGCCAGGGGAGACCATCTCAGGTTCACTGCTTACACATCCATTCAACCATTTCATTTGTTCTCATGAAAGTTCCTACCACTTTCCCAGAGTTTAGTGGGGAGAGCAGATGCACAGGCCAGCCCTGCTCTCAAATACTTCCTAAAGAAGGCCAACCAGCTTCTAATTCATAGTTCTTTTCTTCCCTTCCCCTTCCTGCTCTCAGGACAGAAGCCACAAATTTATGATAGCAATACCTTCCATTTATATCTGATACCTCCTGGCCCTAAATTTAGAAAAATCTACATACCTAAGTTTTTAAAACTGAAATTCATTTCTTGAGTTTCTTGCAGCAATAAATGCACTTGATTAAATAATTGGTGGATGGGAAAACATGAAATTTTGAGAATAATAATGGTTAATAATTCACAAAATCATCCCCCTAGACATATTTTTGTGGGTTGAAGGGGACCAAGGAAGGAGGCTGAGACTTGCCGTGGGTTACTGATATAAATTTCTCCATTGTTACACTAGGTAGAACAAGGGAAAGAAAAGTATAAACAAAGTACTCAGAAAACATCAAGATATGGAATGTATGAGCAGGGAAAAGAGAAGCGGTGTCTCAGGAATGACTCCTCTCCCAGGAGATCCTGCTTTTAACCTTGTTATCCCATTCTAATATGAGAAAAGCAGAGGGTCAGAACATGAGTTCCTTAAAGATGGCCGTTTGTGTTTCCCATCTAAAGACTATATACTTTATATAATATAAAAGTTACTTTGCATTGTTGAGACAATGGTGGAACTTGATCTTTTCTAGTCAAAAACAAATATATTCCATGTTTTCACTATATGCTGTCCTAGACAGAGATTTAAGGGGCTGTATTTGATAAAATATAAGCAGACAAACGTTAGTTAGTCTGTGCCAGCCTAATTGTTTTTCCCCCTCAAATCCCCATTGGCTGTTCTGGAAAGAGGATCTTATTTAAATGCCACACAATATTTATCCAAACAAAGATCATAACTCTACCAGGCAGAAATGAAAACTCTATTGTTTCCAGAGGCCCCAAGTGAAAGCTTTCCATGAGAAATTTCACTCTCTAATTACAGGTAATTTTATTATAATTTTGTTTAGATCACTGTGGTGACAGATAAAGTTTCAATATTTGCTAAAATCAGTTTAAATGCACTGGCATTGCCCATGTCCCTGTGATGCATTTCCTTTTTAAAATCAGTGTTTGCTTTTCAGGGCTTATCTACAATAGTCACAGTCTTTATTTCACAAAGCCATTAAAGTAAAGGCATTTCAAAGAGAAGGCAGCTGTAATGGCAGGGACCTAGATTTCATTATTAGCATAATTCACAATTATTTTCCAGTTCCAAACAAGCAAAAAAAAAAATTTATAGTTACTCCAGCCTTTCTGTCTCCATAATAGAACATACTTAGCTCTATTATAACACCTGCCAGCTTGTGCTGTGATGTTTATTTACATCTCTGTTTCCCTCACCAGGCTGAGTGCTTCAAAGGCAAGAATTGAATTGTGTTCTCTTTTTCAGTCCCCCTAAGTGCCTCATACAGTGCTGACCACATTGCTGGGGCTCAAGAAAGATGTTTTAGATAAAATGGCAATACAGACATACATTAAAGGAAATCATGAATGTGTTTACTTAAAACTGATTTCTCTTTTTTAAAGACTTTATTTATTTATTTATTTATTTGAGAAAGAGAGAATGGGAGCATGCAGGAAGGGGAGGGAAGGGAGAGAGGCAGAGGGGCAGAAGGAGAGGGAGCAGGGAGCCTGATGAGGGCCAGAGAAGGGGGTCAATCCCAGGACCCTGGGATCATGACCTGAGCTGAAAGCAGACACTTCACCAACTGAGCCACCCAGGTGCCCCTAAAACTGATTTCTTAAAGGATGTAGAAGCAACCAAATTTTAAATTCTGCTAAATAGAAATTGGTACATCTGTACTGATAAAATTTGAGTTGTTTCAGCAAGAAATGATCTGTTTCTTATAAGAAAGTTATTTATATTCATATTTTCTGTGAATCGAATGTTCATAGGAAATGAAAGATACTGAAATCCTCTACGTAGGTGAATTTCATAGTGTTTATTTGGTAATTTTGAAAATCACTGCTTTTCTAAAAAAGAGAAGACCTTCTCCTGGGAAAGTTTATTATAATAGTGATTTTAAAACAATGCACTGCTCTAATTTTCATTGACTCAATGAATGCTTTTGAATTTTTACTCTATTGTATATCTGTAACTATGCTAAATACTTATGATAAAGAGACATTTAAATGCTCCCTGCCCTCAAGATCTCCTAGTTTGCTTATGAAACCTGGCATACAACAACTATAAACAACGAGAAGGTGAATGTTAAAATAGAAATAGAAATCCAGTTCTACAGGAGCACAGCAGTCTGATGAAGATCGTGATAGAGAAGGACATAGGACCAGAAAAGACTTCACAAAAAGCTCAAGTTTAATGTTATCATCAGTTCCCCAGAGAGTTTAGTACTCCACCTGGCCTTAGGTTAGTAAATAGTAGCCTCAGTGTTTGACTCTAGGCAAGTTTGGCTCTGAAGTCCCTTCTCTTTATACTCCGCTTGTCCCATTGTTCTCCAACCTCACAGTAGAATGACCCTTTCAAAGCTAATCCAATTTCATATACAGTTTGTACAGTGTAGTATGATTTCTTTATGTGATATATATTTTCTGCATCATTTCCTATATTTTCCCTGTTTGGGCACTGAGTTAACGACTCCATGAGCATGGGGCACTATAGACCCGATGAAATGATAGAAACGTGATGACAAATGATAAGCACATAGTATTTCCTAATAAAAGGAAAAGATGTTAACCACATCTATGTATAACCACATATATACATATTTAGACTCATATGTGCATATACAGAAGATATGTATTATAAAATTCAGATGAACATTGGGTATGTTATTGATACTATATAACTTCATTGTACTCTAAAACAAGCCATGTGCTATTAAATGGGAATGTGTTATATGAACCACTATGCAATTTACAAGATGAAATTATTATGTGGTAAGTGAAAACTTTCTTCCCAACTTCAGTGAAAAATGTTACGAAGTTAGGATTCTCAAGCATATGCATGGTAGCAAGTCATTATTTAGAGAGTGAGACCAATTCCAAGGGGAAGAAATTCCGATTTTCACCTCTGTAAGTACTGATTGACAAATGTAAAAATCCTATGGAATTTTGTAAACACTAAGACTACTTGTCTTGCAAAAAACAATCACCAACCATTCCATTCTCTCCTCCATTTTGTAAAAGGGTAAGCTCCATTTTTATTTAGGCAAAGTTTTATTTTGTCACTTCAAAAGTGCTGCACAGAAAGCCTTGGATATTTTTATTTGTGTGTAAGGAAAATTGATCAAAATTAGATTCTTACTAATTCCTAATTGCAAAAACCTGCTTTTTGTCATACTATGTGTTGCTCTCCAATTACACGTGGTTACTGAGTTGGTAAGAACCTTGAGATTAGAGGTGCTATGGTACCCAAAATTATCTTCTAGCTGGTCCTGACTATAATAAAGATATATTTTGAAATGGCAAGCCCTTAAACAGATGCAAGATTCCATTAAGCTGTCATGATTTGAACAAGGTTATATGCTTATTAAATTACATATATTTTGTAAAGTAGGTCTTATGGTCTATCTTTCAAAATGATGTTGTCTTCTAAATCTGTATTTTGTTAAACATATACACCTTTACTCTTTAAAGGTGTAATGGGCTGAATATTTATGCTCCCCTCCCTCAAATTCCTATGATAGAACTTTATCCCCCAGTGTGATGGTATTTTTTTTCTTTAAGATTTCTTTATTTGAGAGAGAGAGAGAGGAGGGGAGGGAGAGGGAAAATCTCAAGCAGGCTTTGTGCTGAGAGCATAGCCCGAGTAGCCCGATGCGGGGCTCGATTCCACAACCCTGAGATCATGACCTAAGCCGAAATCAAGAGCCAGAGGCTGAACCCACTAAGCCACTCAGGCACTCTCTCCCACACCCACCAGTGTAATGGTATTGAGAAGTGGGGCCTTTGGGCCGTAATTAGTATCAGATGAAATTATGAAGGTATTCTTAACAGTTCTAAGAGAGCTTGCTTCCTTTGCTCTGCCGTCCACTACGTGAGGAAACAAAGAGTATTTGCTAGTCTACAACCTGGCAGAGGGCTCTCACCAGAACTCCATTCTGCTCAGATCTTGAACTCCAGCCTCCAGAACTGTCAGAAATGAATTTATGTGTTTATCAGCCATCCACTTGATGGTATTTTGTTAAATAGAACAATTTAAAAAAACTTAACAAAACAAACAACAACAAAAAAACTTAGCTAAGGTGACTAAGCAAAAACATCATTGTCAAAAGGGGGGGATAAAAGGGTCTTATAAAGCTACATGGGGGGCGCCTGGGTGACTCAGTGGGTTAAGCCTCTGCCTTCAGCTCAGGTCATGATCTCAGGGTCCTAATATGGAGCCCCATATTGGCTCTCTGCTCAGTGGAGAGCCTGCTTCCTCCTCTCTCTCTCTCCCTGCCTCTCTGCCTACTTGTGCTCTCTGTCAAATAAATAAATAAAATCTTGGAAAAAAAAAAAAAGCTACATGGATTTTTGTCAGACATTCCTGCTCTATCGTGCAAGCTTTTGTCGTCACCGGAAGCTGAATAAATGTCACTGTTTCCGTTGCCTGCGGTGCCCTTTTCCTCCAGGCAAAACCCTTACTTCTTCCTTTTTTTTTTTAAGATTTATTTATTTATTTATTTGACAGAGATCACAAGTGGGCAGAGAGACAAGGACAGAGAGAGAGGAAGGGAAGCAGGCTCCCTGCAGCAGAGAGCCTGATGTGAGGCTCCATCCCAGGACTCTGGGATCATGACCTGAGCCAAAGGCAGAGGCTCTAAGCCACAGAACCACCCAGGCGCCCCCCAAACCCTTACTCCTTGAAGCATACATAGCTTCCATGTTTCCTACCATGTCAAGTCTTCTCTGTTTTCTCAAAGCAGATTGAGTTTCATCTCTTTCTGGGCTTCACTGCACTCAGTATCACGGAGTATTTCAGTTAATCTGGGTGGCTGAGAAGTGCTGTGCTGAGCAAGTGAAAGGAAGTCAGAAAAACAGGAGGGCAAAGCCTCGCTGAACTCGCTATTACTTGGGCCTTCTACTTAATCTCTCTGAGTCTCGAGTTCCTCCCTGAGAAAAGGGGCACATATCCCTACTCTGCTGAGTCGTTGTGCTGAAGCTAAAATAATCTAATAGATATACCTGGTCCAGCAGAGCTGGCATAGCAAACACGAAATACATGTCATTTTCCCTTTAGTTTTCTGTCTCTGTCGCTGCTATAAATGAATTCCTGCATGGCAGGAAATGCTATTTATTCATCGATATAATCCCAACCTCCAGCACTGTGCGTCACATATGCTCAATGAGTCTTAATTTTACCTAAGAATAAAAGATACCTTTGGCAAATAACTTGGTCATGTTTAGGGAGGATATAGAGTTTCTTGCAGTAGTGGTATTTTTCTTAAAGGAATTTGAACTAATTTTCTATTTTATTATTTGGGTAAATGAGGCAGCAAGGGACTCACTTAACAATAGAAGCTAATATCTTATTTTTGCTTGTTTTCTGCCCACCAGGCATCTCTCTTTTGAATGGGCCCTTTAAAGAAACACTCTTGATAGTAAAGCCCATAAGCAGGGCCACCCTTCTCTTTCCCCTGTAGTAATCACTTTCCTAATACCATTTACACGCAATTAAAAGGACTGATGAGGAGCATTTTTATCTTGAGAACACAAACTAAATTGGGTCTCAAAGTCACCATCAGCGTTTTTTTGTTTTTGTTTTTTCTTTTTTCTTTCTTTTTTTTTTTTCATAAATGTTCTGCTACTGGTGAGAGAGTGGGGTCACAGTGCCCTACAGGACAGAAAGGAACAGTATCTGTCTCCTTTGAGGAAGAGAGGCAACCTCAAGAAAGAAGTCCTTTAAAGGATACTCAGTTGTTTCTTTTTTTTTTTTTTTAATTTTTGTTTATTTATTTGACAGACAGAGATCACAGTAGGCAGAGAGGCAGGCAGAGAGGGGGAAAGCGGGCTCCCCGCTGAGCAGAGAGCCCAATGTGGGGCTCAATCCCAGGACCCTGAGATCATGACCTGAGCGGAAGGCAGAGGCTTTAACCCACTGAGCCACCCAGGCGACCCTACTCAGTTGTTTCCTATCCATAGAATTTTATAACTAGGAGACTTAAAGATAATGTGTCTCAGATCCTTCATTTTACAGATAAACAAAGTAAGGTCTGAAGATGTTCAGACTTGCCGAGGGTTCTTACACAGTTTGTTGATTGTGGGAACCCTGAAACAGAGATGCCTGGAGTTTCAGTCTACTACAGTGTGTGTGTGTCTCACATATATGTATGTGTATATAATTTTGTCTTTCAAATACAGTTATTTCTCTCTCTCAAACTTTCTCCTAATTATATGTTCACTGGGCTCATATTATAAATGTATCTGTATTTGCTGTGTGTACACACTGGCAGAATAGCAGGATTGAACCTCCAGAATGCACTATTTTTGGGAAGCTGGTATGGGATAAGCAACTGGTCTTAGAAAACCCATAATTATGAGAAAATAGATAATTCACATGTCGATAATTGGTTGACTTAAGAAAGAAAGAAAATGCATTTGTGCCCACTTGGTATGCTTGTTGTTTCAACTTGTAGAAATCTATCTGTAGGAAGAGGTTCTGTTTTAAAAATAAGATTTCTTTTAAAGTGCAGGAAAGAAACACCTGATATCGGGGTGCCTGGGTGGCTCAGTTGGTTAGGAATCTGCCTTTGGCTGGGGTCATGGTCCTGGGGTCTTGGGATCCAGCCCCATATTGAGCTCCCTGCTCCATGTGGAGTCTGCTTTTCCCCTCCCAGAGCCTCTCCCCCTGCTCCTGTTCTCTCTCTCAAACGAAGAAGCAAAACTTTTTTTTTTTAAGAAACACCTGATATTAATTAATAAATAACATAACTCTCTTTTTGGGGGGATGCTAATCCTATAACCAATATTCTTTTTTTTTTTTTTTTTAACCCAAAACTACAATGCTTCTTTTGGCGACATACTTTGGCCTTATGTTTCAGGTGATCTTATGCTCTAAAACTGAGCTTATCTGTATCCAAATACTGGCAGCAGTGGTATCGTGAGAAATTTGTCAGAAAGGCAGAAGCTGAGGCCCCAGTTCAGACCTACTAATCCAGAAATTGCACTTTTAACAAGATTTGGGGCACCTGTAGGCATCTTAACATTTGGGAAGCACTGTTCTGAGACCTCACACACTCTTCCTACTTCAACATTTCTTAATCTCCAGCTCAGACTCACCAAAGGGACTACCTTTTTAACCGACCCATTCTTAAGGATCAGAGGAGACACAAAATGTCAGTTGCAAAACAATCCCTTCAGAAAAACAAACCAAGTGGCCTTTTGATTTCTTCCCTGAGCTCCATCTCTTATGTCCCTATAACTGGTCAAGAGCAGGCCACTAACTGTGAGTTACAGACACAGTGAGACATAAACACGTTGCATTGAACTCCTTCTCTTAGTCCTCACCCTGCTTTTCATTTGGTGCATGAAAAAGGTTAAAAGTGGTTGTCACATGCTCTGCTTTCTTTTAGACCTTAAAACTGGTGATTTGGGGGCTCCTAGGTGGCTCAGTGGGTTAAAGCCTCTGCCTTCAGCTAAGGTCGTGATCTCAGGGTTCTGGGATCCAACCCCGCATTGGGCTCTCTGCTCGGTGGGAAGCCTGCCTCCCTCTCTCTCTCTGCCTGCCTCTCTGCCTACTTGTGATCTCTTGTCTGTCAAATAAATAAATAAAATCTTAAAAAAAAAACCTGGTGATTATTGCTTTTTGCCTCTATTGATGTGGCAATTCCTTACATCCCCATTAAATTCATCTGGAAGTCTTCACTGTCACATATGAAGCAAAGTGTAACTGGCTCTGGGAAAGGCTGGGTAGGGAGATTGGTAACAGGAGCTAGGGATGACGAAAACATTTAGGACAAATATTTATATTTTTGTCTGTAATGCTTATACATAGTCTCCAAAGTATGCAGTCGTTACCCCATTATGTTATAACAGAAGTATCCTTTAGAAGTATCCTTTAGAGTATTTTAAATCTCAGAAAATGCCCATCTCTTGTTGCAGTCATGGGATGGAACAAATTGAAAGTGGTGATAGTCATCACCAGAGTCATGAGATCCCCTAAGAATCTTAACTCATATTAGAAAATGGACCACTAAAGAGGGGGCACCTGGGCGGCTTAATCCGTTGTGTCTGACTCTTGTTTTCGCCTCAGGTCATGATCTCAGGGTTGTGACATGGAGCCCCATTTAGTGGGGAGTCTGCTTCCCCTCTCCCTCTACCTCACCTTATGCTCTCTCTCTCTCAAATAAATAAGTAAATAAATAAACCTTAAAAAGAAAAAACCTACATTGCCATTCTAGCACTTCTGGAATATGACTCATGTCATTTATTACCCTTCTTAGGAAATTTTTATGGGTGAGGGCTCGATCAATTCTCCCTTATTGGGCCCACCACTTACTGGCTATGTGATGCATAGCAAATTACTTAACTATCTGTTTCAAAGTTTTCCTTATCTGGACAACACAGTCATAACATGCTTCTTCTCAAATTTTATGTACATGAATTTTAGTGATTGTTATGATTAAAGATATACAAAGTAAGAATAAATTATATATAATAATTAAAAATTATAATTGAATTTAATAAATCCTCCTTGCCCAAATAAGATCTGTTTACCCTGATTTTTAAATTCCCTGCTTGTGACGCTGGTATTACATATTTTGACACTTCAGAGAATTTTATTCATTGTGAGACTCTTTCCTGGTTTTTGTAGAAATGTGGGCTGAGAAGGTGCTGATGACTTAATTAAGTGTATTGCTTTTCAAATAAAGTTAAAAATCAGCTTGCTTTTAATTCAATTAATTCTAAGTCATTCCTTCATGTGAGATAGTCTTTTTTGGAAAAAATCATAACCAACAAACTTCCTGCTTTTTCACACCCTTAAATATGATAACATTTTATAATTCTTTCTATCTTAATCAAATGTTATGCACTTAGAAGCTTTCTTTAGGGAGTTATTCACATACACAGATATAGTTCAGGTGCAAAGTTACCTCATCGATAGAGTTTATGAAATACTCATCTTTTATTTTCGCTAGAGACTGGGTAGCTCTAGGACAACAATGAGGGAGTGCTTCACTGCCGGTTAACACAGAATTATCTAGGTGCCCTTCTCATACTGAAGCCTCAGCATCTTAGTAGAAGCAGACACATATCTATGAAAATAGCTACGAGCTCTTTTGCTAGATCCTAAGTGTTTTATGTAAAATAGAAATGCTTTTTCTTTACTTATTTAAAACCCAAACATCGCATAAAAAAGGCCCAACACAAAGTGTAGACTTCACAAGTATTTTATTGAATAATTGATGAATAATCAAGTCCTTGTGGTTCAACCTGAAGAAATGACTTCAGAGGAGAAAACCGGAATTAGCTCCAAAGAGAATATACTTCCATTAGCATGCCTTCAAACTTGAGTCTGCAACATAGTGACCTGAAATAATTGATTAATTCCCAAGATTTGATGATACTGCTTTTGAGGATGCTGATATATGTCTTTTTAAACAGCAGCAAGCAAATGCATTGGATAGCATCTATTTTTATCTAAATCAGCTTCCCAGGTATCATGTAATGGCAGAAAATATTCAAGAATTGATTAGTGAAATTTGGAGGTAATTCCCTTGGTGAGAACTTTAAGTAGAGGTGTTCCTAAAATATCTGGCTACCAGATTTCCATCAGGACAATGCAAATACTCTAAGCATGGGAAAGTATAAATTTAATATACTGACTGCTTGTAGAAAAATAAATTGCTACTTGCATCTGTGTAATAGATACATTTGTGACTGACAATGTAAAATCTTTTAAATTTTCTATTAGCAAGAAATACACACAAATGCAGGCATGTATGTATTATATAAATGTACATGTATATGTATGTATATACATATACATATGTATATACACATATATATATAATATACACACAAAACCATGTTATCATTTTGCCAGTCATATAGTACATGCTATTGTGTGACTTAAAACAGAGCTTTTCAGCTTTGGCTTTATGTTGGAATTACCTGGGAAGTTTAAACAATATTGATGAGTAGATTCCAAGTCAAGAAATACTGATTTGATTAGTCTAGGATATGTCTGGGACATATCCTAGGAGGTTTAAAACCTCCTGATGATTCTAATATGCAGGCAGGGTTACTAACTGTTCCACCAAGACAATACATCTTTAAACTAAGCCCTACATTAACACCAGGAACTACATTAAATAGTTTTAGGGGTAGGACCACACAGAAGGACGTTTGGATTCATAGGAATCCCAAATTAAAAAGACATCTAGTGGGGGAGCCTGGGTGGCTCAGTTGGTTAAGCATCTGCATTTGGCTCAGGTCATGATCCCAGTACCCTGGGATCAAGCCCCATGTCAGGCTCCCTGCTCAGCTAGGAGCCTGCTTCTCCTTCTCCCTCTGTTGCTCTCCCTGCTCATTCTCTCTCTCTTTCTCAAATAAATAAATAAGATATTAAAAAAAAAAAGACATACAGGTACATATTTTATTCTTGGGAAGATTTTAAAAAACAAGAAGTAATTGTGGCATTTACAATTTAATTGAAATGCCAAACATGAATATTAGTGTCTAAAAAATATGCAAGGTCACTTATATTCAGAATCAAATAATCCTGTTAGTTTTCCTAACACTGCTGGGTGTTTGTCAAGTAGTTAATAGATAATGAGTGTGTATTGTGGGAAGTAAGGGCTTACTTGATGGAGACATTCTCCATAGGCTAGCTTCCCAGAGAAAGCATTAGCCTCCTCCAGAGTACTGAAATCTACTCCAAGGAAACTGGTCACATGCTTAAGGCAATGGAGCCAGGTTGAATGCTGAGGTGGCAGATGAAGGAGGACTGCTCAGTTCCTAGAGTTGCCAGGGTTCAAGTCTCTGACATAAGTCACAGTTCATAGCGGGCACAGGAATGGTTTATCCCCAGCTGGAATGCTCAGGGGATGGCAGAGGTCTAACAAGTTATACAGGTGAAACAACAAGACTTGGACTCCAGCTCCTGATCACGCCCTCAGAGGGATTGACACTTCCCCAAACATGCAGGTGAAAAACCATAGCTCTGAGGGATTGAAGTCCCTCTTTTGGAGTCTAAATTTTAGCTAGATTTTGGTGCATGAGCCTATGTTAAGAATACAATGGTAAATTAAGTGCCATGCTTGCCTACTGTAGCTAATGGTTAAATAGATGTGTGTGTGTTTTCACGGAAAAAAAAAAAATCCAATTTAGCCTGGGTTTGGATGTTTATTTTAGGGAGGTGGTATGATATAAAAGGCATTTTCTGGGAGTCTAAAAGCCCAGGATTAGAATATAAATCTCACAGACCATTCACATAGGTTCTCAGGTCCTCAATTTTCTCTTCTATTAATTAAAAGTTAGTAAGATAATGCATAAAGTCTGTCCTTGGGGTTCCTGGGTGGCTCAGTCATTAAGTGTCTGCCTTCTGCTCAAGTCATGATCCCAGGATCTTGGGATCAAGCCCTGCTTCTCCCTCTCCCACTCCCCCTGCTTGTGTTTCCTCTCTCACTGTGTCTCTCTCTTGTCAAATAAATAAAATCTTTAAAAAGAAAAAAAAAGTCTGTCGTTACTTTAAAAGTTGACAATTCTACCCAGAGTCTTTCTTGGATGTGATGGCTTTTGCCTGATCTGGGTGGCCCAGAGTTCATTGGGCTGATTAAAATGGCTAGAGGAAGATCTCTTTCTTTGACCACTGTTACCCTGAACCTTCCTTGTGAATCCTGAAGCTCACTGAAGAATCAGGAACAAGAAAGCACGATGGAAATAGAAGAAGGGCAGGTTCTGTCAGTGGCCCTGAGTGCAAGATTCTTCATTCCTTGAAGAAGTGATAGGCCAGGTTCAAAGTGAAGCTCTTACCTGAGGGCCTGCCTCCCACTCCCACCTCCGAGGGACAGGAAATACAGCACAAACCAAGCATCTGTGAAAACCCTTAGAAATCTTCACCTCTTAGAAATCACAAAATATAGACAACTGGGAAACTTTTACTTTATTCCCGAATAACAGCTGGGAGTACTTCATAATCATTACACTCCCTACTCCATAATAATACTATTTATAATACTTTTTTAATTAAGAAAAAGACTTTTGTTAAATCTGTAATTTTCTTTTGTGGAACAAATTTTGCCTTCTTCCCGGGGTAATGTTCAATGTAAATACTTAAGAATTAAAACGGGAAGATAAGATTTTATTTTCTTTAATATTATGGCCTTTAATAGCAGTGAAACTAGATTCAAACCCTTGGTCCTGTATTTATTAGCTGGGACACTTTTAAGCAGATCACTTTATCTCATAAGCTTTCATTTTTCTTTCATGAAATCAAAAAAAATTTTCCTCACATATATATTTTGGATATCAAATAAGAAATTTCATGTAAAACATTTAGCACAGGATGATTGTTGAAATTGAAATTACATAATTTAATATTTCCTTAAGTAATATATATGTATGCCATTGCTCTATATATACTCAGTGGAAGCAAAGCAAATGTAAATTAATAACAAAAAGTACTCTCCTTCTAAGATAGACTCTTGTATATCTCTCATTTTTCTACTGATTTGGAGATGCAATTTTGTATGATGGATGGATCTTGTTGGTAGATAAGGAAAAAGTTGGATGGCACTGAGAGAAGCCTTCGCTGTGTAAGCATTATCTTTAATCCTTCTGAGGCAGGTATAATGACATTTGATTGGAACCTACAAACTGGAGCCTTGTTTATGAAAGGAAATGTTAATTATGAAATAAAACACAAACCTGGTAAGAAAGATGTCTCATTTCTTTTTTTTTTTTTTTAAATATTTTATTTATTTATTTGACAGACAGAAATCACAAGGAGGCAAAGAGGCAGGCAAGAGAGGCACAAGAGAGCTCGATGTGGGGCTTGATGTGGGGCTCGATCCCAGGACCCTGGGATCATGACCTGAGCTGAAGGCAGAGGCTTTAACCCACTGAGCCACCCAGGTGCCCAGAAAGATGTCTCATTTCTAATGGAAGTGCGTGCTATTAATTACTGGATATTTTTCTCTTCATCTAAACCACAGGCATCCATGAAAGAGCCAAAAATTTCAAAAAGGAATATTTCAAAATACAGTAGACTGATCCTACAACACTAGGGACTTGCAAATTACAACCACTTAACCCCTCCTAAAGGAGTGGGAGCATCAGCAAAGGAATGTGTCAGGTCAAACATCAATTGTTCTCAGTTGACACATGCTTGGGTGCAGGTCCCAAATGTTAGAGGAAGAGAGGAGCAAGGAGGCCAGACAAGATACTCAGGGGTGGGGAAACTGACCATCTTCATTTCTTCCTACAAGGCTCAGAAAGTCTATGAAAGGCTCGGCTCAGGCTTACCTTGAATTTCTAGGAAGATCCTAAAAGTTGGTCAAATGATAGTGGTTATGTTATTGCAATTGGACACAATGTCAAAATATCACACACCTTAACTGCCTAGCACACCCCACCCTCCTACCTCTTTCCATCCATGAATTAACAGGCTCTACAGATACAGGCAGGATTTCATGAGCTCAAACAAAATGTGAGAGGTACAAAAGTTAACTGTCACTAAAACACTCTCTATGATGAGTTCTAAAGCAGTAACTGGTATACCTGAGAGTTGGACCAATATGGCGCACGACACTAGGGACATCAGGTACTACTCTACAAGAACTTCCATCTCCTGGTAGAGCTGGAACTGTTAAGAGACAATCTGAGGCCACAAAAGATTGAGGGCTACCTAAAGGATGGACTGGTCTTTTTCTCACTTGCATGAACTGGAGACTAACTGAAATGAGGCAATTCTGACCTTTCTTATGGATGCTTATGCCTGTGCTTTACCTTTTTATTCTTATTCTTTTTGTCATTTTAATTGTCAAGTTTTGCCCACCGGGTGCTATAGTGTCAATTCAGTAAATATTTATCAAGTGTCTATCATGTGCCAGACAGAGAAGTTATATTATTTATTTGTTCTTGCTTGTACGATAACATTATATTGTTTTTTAGAGCTGGGAGGGAATTAGAAGAACACAGAATTCCCCTTCTCCCAGCTTGTCTTCACATTGTATTTATGCACTTCTATATAGTAAAAACAGCAAAAATCAAGAAGAAGAATACACTATTTCTTTATTCTATTTATTCCATTATTCCTTCCAAAAAAACACTAATATAGACTTAATTGTAACCTAAATACTTAAAATGTACCTTTGTAAGAACACAGGAGTCATGAAAATAGTAACATTAAACCTTATTAAAAACCAGGGATTCCTAACATGAATTTAAATCTTTAAAAGGCTTGTACAAGATCTATTGATTACAATTAATTTTCTTTTCATAACTTTTCTGACTGAAGTGGTTTAGTAAATCAATTAAACCCTTGAAGTTCATTTGGCATTTCATTTGGCTCCATTTGAGGAATTCTATTTATTACACAGATTTTCCTTCTGGACTCCTCCCTGAAACCTCTTCTTGATGGGGAAACATTATTGTTGTTTTGTTGCTTTTGTTTTTCACCAGGAAGCTTAAATTCATCAAAAATGCTTAGTTTCTATCACTGAAATCAAACCTAGTCAGAAAAGATCAAGCAATACTTGCTGGTTACACTGATACAGGACAATTGTAAATTAGTATCTGACTAGGGAATGGTCTATATGTCATAGGGGTATTATTCCTGAGTAATAGAAGTAAATGTACCTTGAAGCTCATTTGAATTCTCCCTCACCCCTACCATTACTCCAGAGACAATTGGAAATGGCTCTTAGCAAAATAAAACTGCTTTGGAGCCTAAGAATAACTAGAGAATGGTGTGGCTGCTGAAGACTAATGATTTATATACACAGTAAAATTACCTACCTGGAGCTATTAAGATAGAAAAGGAAAATGGAACATGACTGTTATCATTACTTTATTATTGTACATTTATATTTTTCAACTTGAGCATAAGAATGCATAAAACCAAATCAGCTGAACGAAATGCCCACTCTTTCTACCACTAAGGGTGAAAGAAATTAGTTTTTTTTCTCCCCAGCTAAATACTTACCTATCTCACTGAAGCTCTGAACATGTAACATTTCTATCTCATTTTAACAGGACAGGAGATCTCTTGTAAATCATGCCACTAACATTTTCAGTGTCTTCTATACTCTAGCCATTTGACATTGTGTAGACAGATAATATAATTGGTTGTTTGGCTTTGCTTAAAATTTTTTTAAAGTTTTTAGAAACCATGTCTTCACATGTTAGTGAGAGTAGGACGTGAATTTGTAGCTGACATTGTAAGTAAGTACCTACTGATCCCATGACTGTGGGGACAGATTAGAAATGCTTGGAATTAAATATTCTGATGTATGTAAGACTGGAATCAAGGCTTCTTGATTACAGAGCTCCCTTTCGCTAGCAAACAAAGTGAGGGGTATAGCTCTAACCATGTATCTTCAAACACCACAGGAAAGTTACATAAAGCCATTGAGTTTATCATAAATATCAATTTATTTGATTCTGAAAAACATATGACAACTGCTCAGATGGAAAAAAAAAAAAGTTGGGGCCATGGTTGAGCATAAGCAACAGGAGGTTAGCAAACAGGATACCTGAAAGTCTTGGCTCAGCGCCAGACTTCCTCTGTGACTTAGTGAGTTTGTACCAGAGGTCTTCCGAATGTAAACTGGGAAAGAAGACAAAGAATGCCTTGCTTATAGATTTTATATAATTATGTGGAAGAGAAAAATACTATCTATGGATGAAAAGTCCCCAAATCACTGTTACTGACGGACTTTTACCTTTTATTCCCCAATCTTACACTTTCATAAGAGAAAAAGTTGTCTATCAAGTTACTGTTTTCAGCTTGGTGTCAGAGGGAAATCCATAAGTAGTGATATTTAGATGGCAACTTTTATTCTCTCATTTTTGAAGTCAATTTCAGCTACTATATAGTTTGAAGGAAAATTGCTTTAGATCCTTTAAGACATTAATATCATGTCATAAAGATAAACATTTTCTTTCTTCTTCTTCTTTTTTTTTTTTTCCTACTTGGATAAGTGGAATAGACTATTCCAAAAACAAAATATATTTCTTTAGACTTAGAGCTTTCTAAGTCTTTAGACTTAGAGTTTGCCAAGCAAACCCCCAGTTTTATCAAAGAACCACTAGGGGATGTTAAAATAACACAGCATTTCTAAATTCAGATGACTTTTACAAGACAATATAGGCTTTTAAACTTATCTTTAAGAATTTTTGAGACAAATATTAATCTTCTACATGGTCCTATAGTAAAGACATACATGTAAATACATACACACAAATATACACACATGTACTTTAAAAAAAAAAAACTTGAGGGGCGCCTGGGTGGCTCAGTGGGTTAAAGCCACTGCCTTCGGCTCGGGTCATGATCCCAGGGTCGTGGGATCGAGTCCCATATCGGGCTCTCTGCTCTGCGGACAGCCTGCTTCCTCCTCTCTCTCTCTGCCTCTCTGCCTACTTGTGATCTCTGTCTGTCAAATAAATAAATAAAATCTTTAAAAAAAAAACCACAAAACTTGAAATTGGTTATAATTTACACTTTGTTTATCCGCTATGTAACTTTACTTCACTAGGGTACCATTTTAACATTTGCAACTCCAATATGCAAAATACCTATAAACAGATAAAACCATTTTCCAACAAAATAGATTTTCAAATGGCTACTGAGCTGACCTCAAACAATAGGGCCTTTGGAATCAGAATCCACATTCTATTCTCTGGGCTAGAATAGGACTGCCACTCAGCCATTCTTTCTGTTTTGTAGACTTTGCACTAATTTTTTCTCTCCATAGAGCCTGTCTCCCCCAGACTATCACACAAACTGCCTTTTTTCATTCCTCACACAAATGTTTTCACCTCAGATTGCCCTTCCCTGACTGCATCCAACATTGGCCCTCTTCTCTCCACTCACTCTGTCACATGATCCTGTTTTGTTTTGTTCATAAATTATTATGAGTATCTGAAAAAATAGCTTATTTATTTCTATAGGTACCAACAAACATTTGCTGAATGGAATGACTGTTGACTAGTCTGTGGATTTTGGGGTCACTTTAGAGGTAAGAATAGTAACTAAAACAGGATGCTGTATCCATCTACCCATCCATCTTTTCCCTGTTTTGTCTGTGTCCTTCAATGGATTTAAATTTTTGTGAGAATAACAACTTTGGTTCGTTTTATTCATATAAGTCATGTATCCTCAGAAGTCATTCAGTTTTAAAAAATGAACAAATGAATGAAACTTCATCCAGATTAATGTTCCAAATATTGATTCATTCATTTGTGAAATTGCAATAGTAGCAAAGTTGCAATAAAACATCTTTTAGTTAGTAAGTGAATTTTGTTGAATACCTTTTATATCATAAAAAATCATGCTGGGGCTTTAGAACTGAACAGGGCAACATCCTCGCCTTCAAAAACTATTTAGTGTAGTGAGATAATAATACATGTAAAGTATTTAGGGTCATCTGGCACTGAGTGGATGCTAATACATGCTAGTTTCCTATTCCCTATTTCTTTCAATGTGACTCCACTGACCTACACTGTTCATGGGGCTATAAACAATAATTAAAAAATTGGTCAGGTTTGATACTCAGTCTAGGCATAAGCAGTTTGCCTACATGACACATGCTTGTATATATAACCCAGGCAGAAATGTGAGAGGTCTCATTGTATCCAGCATTAGAGAGAACACCAGTCAGTTTTCATGGGTGATCACACTCCTAACGATGTTTGATTCTTTTTTCTCAAAAATCGCTTGATAAAATATAAATACCCGGGTAAGAAATAATGCAAACTGGGAGCAGCCCGAGGATGAAGGCTAAGGAAAGGATTGCTTCGAGATATATTTAGAGGTGGGGGGGCACTATGACAGTTGGAATATGATGAGATAAAGGAGAGGGAAGAATCAAGAGTCAAGTTTCTATTTTTGATTTAGGCACAAATGTGGTTAGTAATACCATTCACTATGAGGAAGAAATAAAGACAAATTCAGAGTGGGAGAAATGATGAGCTGACTCAGAAGATTCTATGTACAGTAAGAAGAAAAGGAGCAAAAATAATATCTTGATTTACACCAGCAGTTAAGGAATGTCTAGAATAAGAGTAGCCACGGGGCTAAAAAGAAAATAGTTGTGGAGTATTGAGAGGGTTGGAAGGCAAATCAAGAAAAAGTGGTATCTCGAAAGTCAAGGAAGGAGAAAATTTCAAGACAAATTGTGTGTCCCCAGTGTAACATAGCACTGATGTGTTGTAAAAAGCAGGATAGCCAGTGAAACTGCTCATTCTAAGGTCACCAATAATTTGACAAATACTCAATCCAATAGCCACCTGCTATTGAATTATTCAATTTTTACCCTGTTGTCACTAAGATTTTTAAAGGGGGTCAAGAAAACAAGTCTTCTGTCTTTTGAACAAAACCAAGTGACCAGTTGAATCATCTTTCCACACGTCTCAAACAACATAAGTATTTTGTAAATGTGGGATGGGGGGAGGGTCAGATTACAGGAAAGTGAGGAATAATCAGAAGGGGAGATCAGAGAATACAGAGAGATAGGGAGAGCCCTTCAGAAAATTGAGCTAGCAAAGGAGGTCAGTCATAATGGAATCAAAGGGATGGAGACATGCTTATTTTGTTTTTGTTGTTTTTCACTCTTAAACAGAACTTGCAGAGACTTGAGATATGGACCTACCCATAGTTTTTATTTTTATTTATTTATTTATTTATTTATAAGAGAGAGAGAGAGAGAGAGAGAGAGAGAGAGAATACAAGTAGGGGGAGTGGGAGAGAGTGAAGCAGGCTTCCCCCTGAGCAGGAAGCCTGATGCAGGGCTCAATCCCAGGACCCTGGGATCATGACCGGAACTGAAGGCAGATGCTTAATGACTGAGTCCCCAGGTGCCCCTGCCCATAGTTTTTAATGGAAACTTTAGGAGGGAAGGTATCATCTCCTGTTGAAAGTAAACATTTAAAGTTGAGGACTGGTCAGGCTTTCTCAGGTTCATAGGCTGTTTACAGACAC
The DNA here is from genome assembly GCA_003697995.1 of Taxidea taxus jeffersonii. Taxonomy (NCBI): domain Eukaryota; kingdom Metazoa; phylum Chordata; class Mammalia; order Carnivora; family Mustelidae; genus Taxidea; species Taxidea taxus. Next base: position 201,997 of record ML106089.1, on the reverse strand, counting down.
ACTGCTGACCATAAGTTCTTGACTATTATCTCTGTGAGTATATATGTTTTACTAAGGGGTGGGTACTGTGCAGGCGTCTTCTATATTAAAAACATTTCTGGGTTCACAGAAATGCTAAGCAAGTTTATTATTTCAGAGGTTGATTTTTGCTTAGGAAAATCCCCTTGGGTGCATTCATGAACACCGCATCAAAATAAATACTTTCAGAACCTTAATTTCAATGATAAAATTACATGTCTGTCTTCTATTAGTGTGTAAAAGAGGTGAGTGGCTGAAGATTAGAATTTAGAGCCAGGTCTTTTCAGGTTTTTCAGTATATAGCCACTATCCTCAAAATAATTTGAGGGGGTGCTTAGATGGTAATTTCGGGTACGGATCTAGTTTGATTATTCTATCACCGAGTTTATAACATGTAAGATTTGAATCTCTCTCAATACAAAGCTTTTGGAGCTCCTGAATCTTTTTTTATCCTCTCCTAGGCCAGGTTAAGACTTAACCTGATTAAGACTCCATTCAAGCCAAAGCCTAAAGAGCAAACAGGTGTACATTTTATCTTTTTTTCCCTCTCTGCTACAAAAGAAAACATTTCAGACAGAAGACAGAGCTTGCTCTGATGGCCTGGGTCCCAAAGTCATGATGATGTTGAACTGAAGCACAGCCTACCAACAAAAGACATGCAGAACATATGAGCAACAAACTTCTATTTACAAACTTCTATTTTAAAACTTATTTTAAAAAAAATCAAGTACATATATACATGCATAACTCAAGAGCCTTGTTTTTTAACCACTGTCCTATATGCAATTTCTTTCTTTTTTTTTTTAAAGATTTTATTTATTTATTTATTTGACAGAGAGAGATCCCAAGTAGGCAGAGAGGCAGGCAGAGAGAGAGGAGGAAGCAGGCTCCCTGCCGAGCAGAGAGCCTGATTCGAGGCTGGATCCCAGGACCCTGGGATCATGACCTGAGCCGAAGGCAGAGGCTTTAACCCACTGAGCCACCCAGGCGCCCCTATATGAAATTTCTCAGTGAAGTATTTATCATCTTTGACATAATAAATTTTAACTGTTATTTTTCTTTCCCCATATTTGATGAGATTTTATGAGATTAAAAAATTCCTTAGAATTTAGCAATTTAAATACTTTAACATTGGGTAAAATCAACTACTTTCTTAGAACATGTGTAATCCATACACTGGGATTTGTGTTATCTCCTCTATCCTTTAAATTTATGACTTCTAGGGACGCCTGGGTGGCTCAGTTGGCTAAGCGGCTGCCTTTGGCTCAGGTCATGATCCCAGCGTCCTGGGATCGAGTCCCACATCCGGCTCCTTACTCGGCGGGGAGCCTGCTTCTCCCTCTGCCTCTGCCTGCCTCTCCGTCTGCCTGTGCTCACTCTCTCTCTCTCTCTAACAAATAAATAAAAATAAAATCTTCAAAAAAATTTATGACTTCTTAAATAAATTTTTCATTTTAATGTTTCTCATTATTTATATTTTTGACTTTGCCTAGAACTTTAGAAAGAAACAAACAGGCAAAATTAATGAATAATTAACAAGAAAACAGCACCATATTTTGGCAGAACAAAAAAAGAAGGAAAGAAAGAAAGGTACCTAGACAAAGAACTAAATTGAAAAGAATATTTAGGATGTATGCAACCAAATTATGTTGTAAAGAGCCAGTGACTGACATTGCTTCATGGTGTGCAAATGTAAGAAAGGGAACAGTCCACATAACGGTAATAGAGAATCTAACAAAATGGAAAAGAAAGTCTTGATAAAGAGCCAATGATTAAGTTGTGAAAAAATTCCTACAGGAAGGAAAAGAAGAAAGAAATTTCTTTAATCTTATTGGCATGTGGGGCCTTTGGGAATGGATTAGAGTGGGAACAGGATTATGGGCAGGCACTGGGTACCTTCTCCAGACTTTGAGGTGATCCCTAAGCCCCTTGCAGACAGTGGTGGCTGGTGCATGCCAGAGCTGCTAGAAAGTTATCACCACTGAACTAAAATGTCCTACGTGATGGTGGCAAGGGGACCATGGAGCCTGAGAATTTTATTACATTGTCCACTTGTTTTGTCATTAAAGAGAAAAAAAATCTTGTAGATAGATGCACTCTCAAGTAACATCTCAAATATGCTCTTTTACAAAAGGCTGTGGCAGCCTTTTCACTTAGAGTGAGATTCTATGATGATCCTTCAGGATGAGTTGTTAGAAGCCTCTCTTTCCTGTGTGGAAATATAAATAGGTATAATTGTTTGCCTTCTTATTATCAAGGGATATTCTTTATTTATTTTACAGTTTAATTTTTCTTTCTTTTCTTTTATTACATACTAGAAGCCTAAAAAGAATAATTCTGCAGTGACTTTTTTAAAACTTCCCTTAGAAAAATCTTTCTTTCATGTCTTTTATCATTAAGACATTTGACATAAAGAAAGCCAACAGGGACTTTTTTTTTTCCCCTCAGAAAATGTTCCTTTTAAGAAAAACCTCAAATTGGCATGAATTTTCTGCTTTCTTCTTTGCAATTAGTGTTAGTGCAGGTGTAAAAAACAAGCATGTATTTATTTTCTAATCCATTTTGTTTCCAGTGCACTTCAGTACTTCCAATCTAACAACAAATAAAGTACTTCTTTAAAAAATGACTTCTGAGATTTCTTATCTTGGTTTTTTTAAAAAATAGAAACCATAGCTATGCAGATCAAAGGATGCATTTTACTTCCTGGTTTGAACTTCAGCCTTCTCCTCTATAAAATGGGGACAACATCATCTACTATATAAGATTGTTATAAATATTACTATGATCATCTATAGAAAGTACATAGTACCTGGCACGTTCTGATCTCAAATGCATGTTAGCTATTATACTATTATTATTATTTCTCTAAATGATGTGCAATCCACTTTCCCTCCCTCTGATCCCTTTCAAGCACGTTATACTAATGTGGCCTTTACTATATCGCAAGCTATATCTACTGATCTTTCAGACAGTAGAGTGAATCCACACAGACCTGAGATTTCCCTTAGTGGAATCCATAAACATAGCCCAAATCATTACTTTCCTGCTCTTCTGTTTCCAAATCGTTCTTCTGTAAACTTCAATGGAATCAGAGTGGAGAGTTTTTGTTTCATGAAGTCAGAACAGAAAAACTTCCCTTAGGAAGTGACTTTTAGGGTTGAGTTACTTAAATAGTTAAATTACGTTAGTAATTACTTAGATATATTACAAGTGAAAGATGCCAAAAAGAAAAGAGTGTTTGACAAAATCATTTGAATAATTTTGAGAGTTGTCATCTATTGATCAAATATGACATATAGTAGAGATAAAAAATTCTGCAACAACTTTATTAAAGTCACTCATTTGGATACCCCAATGGCCTGAAGGAGTTAATGTTATTTTCAAAGTGCTAATGGTCCCTGGTCATCATTTATTCAATGGGAAAAGAAGTAAAAAGAAAAAAAGCCAATGGTACTATTGGTAAACCAGAACTCTTTTTCTCTCCAAAGATAGTCTTCAGGAGATTTTTAAAATGAGCTCCACTGTATTTACTCTTATAAGCTAGAGTAGACGGATATTGTGATGAAATACAGCCCCTCAATAAAACTATGCCCCAAGCACTTTTGCTCCCAAGCAAATGTCCACAGCTACAGCCCTAAAGTATCAGGCTTATCTATTACTAACTACATATTTATAACATATTACCCTCCTAAAGCTCAAGGAAATAAAATGCATCTCAGCTTTGTACTGGGGAAACCTCAGCACTGGCATTAAGACCTCAAGTTTGCATTTAATGTCTCTTCTGGATGTCTGATTGGGCAGGCCAGGGGGTGTCTTTATGAGATCAAATCAGAGTGTTCCCTTTCTCAGGGGGAATTCAGGATACAAGTCTCATTTCTTATGATGCTCGTGTACAAATGTATGTATATGTACATATCACTTGTGGTTTTGTGTCATTTGGAAATTTTACTGCATTATCTTTACTTGTTTCTTTCTGAATTGTCATTGTTATTGCTAAATCCTGAGAAATGTTTAGCTGTTGCAAATCCCTGCCAAACCTTTGATGCTATCCTGATTTAATGTGCTCATTTTATTGGCCGCTGACATTAAGGAATAAGGGCTATAGTACCAGGATGTTACATGTTACATGTTCCTAAAACTGTGGTTTCGAGCAACATTTGATAGATTTTCTAAACTTTGGTCATAAAGATATCAATTTTATTATTACTACAAATAGTTTAAAGGTACATATCAATTTATTTCTGGTGATACTTTTCTATACGCTTTTCTAGAGAAAAAGAATTACTGGAAAATCAATGGCACTATGAGAGACAAATTCCTGAATATTTTGAGGAACATTTAAGTTTATAGCAATGGAATATTGACAATTCACATTGTATCATCCTTATACACTACATTTTTATTCTACTTACTGTTTAAATGTGCCCCCCTTCCATCCATATGTTGAAGTTCAAAACTCCGGCACCTTAGAATGTGACCTTATTTGGATTCTTCTACAAACAGAGAAATGCCAGAGGTTCCTAGGAAACTGCCAGAACCTAGGGAAGAGGCATGGAACAGATTCCTTCTCTCAGCCCTCAGAAGATATACCTACTGACAACTTGATCTTGAACTTTTAGCCACCAGGACTGTGAGACAATATTTTCCCATTCTTTAAGCCACTTAGTCTGTGGTACCGTGTTACAGCAGCCCTGGCAAACTAATACACTGCCCAACCAGTACACATCAGGAGAAGTGTAATCAGTTGTTTATAGCAAGGAGGTGTTCTAGTTAGCTGTCATTAATTTTGCCTGATGGCGGCCCCTGCTTTCCCAGCTATTAAATTTGTGAATATCATTCCTGTTATTTCTCTCTCAGGAGTAACCTTCAGACTACAGTTGAGCCCAGATACTGGTCTTCCATTACTAAATTAAAAAGAAGATATTAGATGAGATAACCTTTAAGTTGTCATAGAATTCGGAAACTCTCTGAACGTTGTAATTCTAGCAACAGGAAGAACTAGTATTTCCACGTTACGGATAAGAAAAACTGAGACTCAAAGCAGTTGGGATAGACTAAGGACACATGGAAGTGTCAGAAAGGAATTCAATTTAAGACCTATTACTCCGGTGAGTTTTTCAATTTGCCATTGTGGCCTCAAAATGGTGGTTTGTCACACAACCACTGGCTATGCACTGGACTATGACATGGATATAAGTCTGGTCAGGTGGGTTTAATAGTTTACTGTCAAGAAAATGATATTTATTTATTTATTTTTAAATTAAAGGATAGGTGTTTCCCAAATACCCTGTAATCTTAGGCTTTATTATAACATTGCTCCGTGATGGATGTCCTTGAAAGAAAAGAGTTGCTCAAGCAAAGGCAGCTGAAAATCAGCAAACTGTACTTAAGGATTACATCTATGGCTGTAAATAGATTTTTAGAGTTCACATTTTATTTGTGTGTTTTTATAGCAATCAATAGGAAGCCATCTATAGCATTTAGGTGTTCCCATGCTGATTACCGTGACAGATACTGAATCACTGCTAGGAAATTCAGTGTGTTAACAGGTTATATTGGCTAGCTAAATACATCACTTGAATAGAACAGAGAACAACAGTAGAGGGTCAGCTTTAGTTTAGAGGGTAAGCTAAAGATATAAAAATCTGGTTGAATAGGGAATGAAGGGGGAGATAGGGGAAGTTCCCAAGCTTTCTTTTAAGAATTGAGACTTTCCAGTGATACTAATATTTAATATTATGTGTGTTAACAGTAATTACAAATCTGTTCCTTGTCATATATTCTGTAAGAACAAAGACAAGATTATTGCAAAAGCATATACTGATAGTTTGGCTTGGTCTTTTTGTGATTTTGATAGGAGAAAGAGTAGAGTGAGGGTCCAATCACATTCCCACATACCACTCTCAGTAAGAGTTAGTCCAGTCACTTAGTATCAAGAAATCTGTCTTCTTTGGAGCAAATCATAGTCTACATGAGACCCCTCTAGATTAAATCTCAGAATCCTGGGAGGGGGGGGATGACAGACTGCTATTTTCTTGACTGGAATTTTAGTGAGTATTCTCTAAAATGGTTAGAATCTAAACTACAGAGGAATTTATATTTCAAATCAATGCACTGGAACTATTTACAGGCAATCTTAGCATGTTTATTCCATCAGGTACCATAAACTAAACCTAAGTGACAGAACAGCTCCCAATGGATTCACATTCACTTTGTAATGGTCTTCAAAGGATGCTTCCCAGGGATGAAAGTTGTGGTACAATTAATCTGGGTAAAATAAAGAAAAATTGTAACATATTTTGAAATTTTTAACCAGAACATAAGACAGTAGAGATAATTTAAAAATTGGTTTAAAACAAACAAGAAAAATTAAAGAAATTAAAGAAAAACTAAAACTTATACAAATATAATTGATTATAGGTTTGTGTACTTGTTTAAAATTTATCTGAAAAGTATCCTAAATATTATGGTGAAAACATTTCTATAGTCAGGGTTTTAAAAAATAAATGGAGATATTTAGAAGAGACCTATGTTGATACGTTTATACCAGTATATTACTTATTTGGAGTGTCAGTTTCTATTGCTTGTGGAGAATAATAAGGTAAGAGAATGTAATTCTATTTTTTGAAGGGTATATACAGCAGGAACTAGGTGATTTAATTTGATATATTAATTCAAACACAGATTCATAGATGCTTTATAATACAAAGTTACTAGAATTGTTAGAAAAAACACACCTTTTTAAACACACAATTTAATTGGTAATTTTGTAGTCATCTTTTTAAAATTTTGTTTTTGTGAAAAGGAAGTTAACTTGTGTAATTTCGGTATGAAAAGCACTTTAACATTATAAAACTAATAAGGAAATAGATCATTTAATTTATATGAAGAACAAATAGAGGACATTAAAATATCTTTACACAAGATTTTATGTTCTTCCATTAATTGTGGTATTTATAAATGTATATTTTTATTTGAATTACCTATAGTTAAATTACAAATAAAAATGCATCACTAGTCAATATGAGGTAATATTAAATTACTGAATGGCTTGATAGTGTGATCTATTTTGTTATAATCTTAACTTTCTCTGTCATTTTGGATATCTTTATATGTATATTTAGAAAACACTGAGCAAAAGGAAAGCTGTAGAAAAATTTAGAAAAACATTTAGGATTAAAATTTCATTCATTTGAATGTACAGACTACCATATGAAACTATTTTATAAACAATGTATCCTTTGGTAATTTTTTATGAGAGTTTTGAGCTGAATTCCAGTGCATTTTTTAAAACCTGATTATTAGGTATTGTAATCCCAATTCATTATGGGTTTTGAATTTCAACAGACCTCAAGGAAAAAAACTTGTTTGTTCAGCAAAATTACACCATCTTAAGGCAATATTTAATTATTAATTTTTAAGTCTTCTATTTTGGTTCCTTTTGCTGCCTTAGTACAGAAAATAATAGAGGGTACAATAATACTGCAGAGAAAACGCATCCACTGGGTTAAAAACAACAACAAAATAAGCCAAGCTGGCAGTTTAAATATATTGGTCTCTGGAAAAGTCTGGACTCTCTTCTGAGTCAGTGCTTTTTAATCAAAGCCTGAAGTGAGAAATTCTTTTTTGTCATTTGCAAAATTATGTTGTGAATTATTGCCATTAAAAAGTTTCCTTCCAGGAGAGGGGAGGAGTCAAGATGGCGGAGAAGTAGGAGGCTGAGACGACATCAGCCAGCAGGAGATCAGCTAGATAGCCTATCAAACCACTCCGAACACCTACAAATCCAACAGGAGATCGAAGAGAAGAAAAACAACAATTCTAGGAACAGAAAATCGACCACTTTCTGAAAGGTAGGACCAGCGGAGAAGTGAATCCAACGCGACGGGAAGATAGACCTCAGGGGGAGGGGCCGGCTCCCGGCAAGCGGCGGAGCACAAAATCAGAACTTTTAAAAGTCGGCTCCACGGAGGGACATCACTCCAGAGGCTAAACTGGGGTGAAGACCTCACGGGGACAACGTGGACTCAGGTCCCATGGGGTCAGAGAAGTATCGGGGGTGTCTGAGTGTCGCAGAGCTCACAGGTATTAGAGCGGGGAAGTCGGCTGCGGAGACAGAGCCGAGATTTCCTAGTGGTCTGTGACACAGACCGGTGCTCTGTGGCACTGGCCGGTGCTCTGTGCGAGGGGTCCCCACAAGATCCGGGGAGACTCCAACCCGGGAGAGCTCAGGGATCTACGGGGTCCGGAGACTCCAGGTGGGACTCTGCCAGAGACAGAGATGCTTGGTCACAGGCTGGGGGAGCTCGGAGCACTCCCAGAAGCCAGTGAGACGGGACTGCTTACGCACGATTTTCTCTGAGCGCGGTCTGCGGGCGCGCGCGGTCTGCGGGTGCGCGCAGTGTCGGCGGGCCCGCGGTGTGGGCGGCCCGCGGGGTCTGCAGGCCCGCGGTGTCTGCGGGCGCGCAGTGTCTGCTGGCAGACGCGCGCACGCACTCTCCGGCGCAAATGTGGGCTAGGGAGACTGGAGGGATTAAACGCTTTTCTCTGAAGACGCACTGAAGACTGGGGCCCCTAGCTCTTGGCTCCTCTGAACCAGAGATTGGGAGGCCGCCATTGTCATTCCCGTCCTCCAGAACTCTACAGAAAGCGCGTTCAGGAAACAAAAGCTCCTGAAAGCAAACCTGAGAGGATTACTTAGCCCGGCCCCTGGTAAGGGCGGTGCAACTCCGCCTGGGGCAAAGACACCTGAGAATCACTACAACAGGCCCCTCCCCCAGAAGATCAAAGAAATACAGCCAAGACCAAGTTCACTTAACAAGGAGAACAGCGGATCCTTACCTGGACAAAATGACAAGGCGGAAAAACTCACCACAAAAAAAAGAGCAGGAGACAGGACCGAAGGCTAGGGACCTAATCAATACAGACATTGGTAATATGTCAGATCTGGAATTCAGGATGACGATTCTCAAGGTTCTAGCCGGGCTCGAAAAAGGCATGGAAGATATTAGAGAAACCCTGTCAGGAGAAATAAAAACCCTTTCTGGAGAAATAAAAGAAATAAAGTCTAATCAAGTTGAAATAAAAAAAGCTATTAATGAGGTGCAATCAAAAATGGAGGCTCTTACTGCTAGGATAAATGAGGCAGAAGACAGAATTAGTGATATAGAAGACCAAATGGCAGGGAATAATGAAGCAGACCAAAAGAGAGACAATCAACTACTGGACCACGAGGGGAGAATTCGAGAGATAAGTGATGCCATAAGACGAAACAACATTAGAATAATTGGGATTCCAGAAGAAGAAGAAAGAGAAATAGAAGCAGAAGGTATACTGGAGAGGATTATTGTAGAGAATTTCCCTAATATAGCAAGGGGAACAAGCATCAAAATCCAGGAGGCCCAGAGAACACCTCTCAAAATCAATAGGAATCGACCCACACCCCACCATCTAATAGTAAAATTTACAAGTCTTAGCGACAAAGAGAAAATCCTGAAAGCAGCACGGGACAAGAAGTCTGTAACGTACAATGGTAAAAATATTAGATTGGCAGGAGACTTATCCACAGAGACCTGGCAGGCCAGAAAGAACTGGCATGATATATTCAGAGCACTAAACGAGAAAAACATGCAGCCAAGAATACTTTATCCAGCTAGGTTATCATTGAAAATAGAAGGAGAGATTAAAAGCTTCCAGGACAAACAAAAACTGAAAGAGTTTGTAAACACCAAACCAGCTCTACAGGAAATATTGAAAGGGGTCCTCTAAGCAAAGAGAGACCCTAAAAGTATTACCAGAAAGGAACAGAGACATTATACAGTAACAATCACCATACAGGCAGTACAATGGCACTAAACTCATATCTCTCAATAGTTACCCTGAATGTAAATGGGCTAAATGCCCCAATCAAAAGACACAGGGTTTCAGAATGGATAAAAAAACAAAACCCATCAATATGCTGCCTACAAGAAACTCATCTTAGACCTGAAGACACCTCCAGATTGAAAGTGAGGGGGTGGAAAACAATTTACCATGCTAATGGACATCAGAAGAAAACTGGGGTGGCAATCCTTATATCAGATCAATTAGATTTTAAGCCAAAGACTATAATAAGAGATGAAGAAGGACACTTCATCATACTCAAAGGGTCTGTCCAACAAGAAGATCTAACAATTTTAAATATCTATGCCCCTAACATGGGAGCAGCCAACTATATAAACCAATTAATAACAAAATCAAAGAAACACATTGACAAGAATACAATAATAGTTGGAGACTTTAATACACCCCTCACTGAAATGGACAGATCATCCAAGCAAAAGATCAACAAGGAAATAAAGGTCTTAAATGACACACTGGAGGAGATGGACATCACAGATATATTCAGAACATTCTACCCCAAAGCAACAGAATACACGTTCTTCTCTAGTGCCCATGGAACATTCTCCAGAATAGATCACATCCTGGGTCATAAATCAGGTCTCAACAGGTATCAAAAGTTTGGGATCATTCCCTGCATATTTTCAGACCACAATGCTCTGAAGCTAGAACTCAATCACAAGAGGAAATGTGGAAAGAGCACAAATACATGGAGGCTCAACAGCATCCTTCTAAAAAATGAATGGGTCAACCAGGAAATTAAAGAAGAATTGAAAAAAACCATGGAAACAAATGATAATGAAAACACAACGGTCCAAAATCTGTGGGACACAGCAAAGGCAGTCCTGAGAGGAAAATATATAGCGATA